>JARFIX010000166.1:0-247096 GCA_036346125.1 Lycocerus yunnanus | reverse complement strand
TTTTATTGCTGCGCATGTAATTCGATAGTACAAGTGCAATCACGTAGAAAGAATTCACGGTGAAGAGCGATTTTACTTATTACGAGGTTTTAAAGTGAAACCATTCGATTTGGGTCCCGAAAAACTTCGAAGCAACTTTTGAGCTACTTCCTGACGTTTGCCCCACCTCCGGGATCATTTTCTGAACTCCCCACGTTCCCCTGCGTCGACTACAGTAATAAAACGGACATGCAAAATTTGAGGAATTTTGGAAAAAAAACGAAAGGTTAACCACTTTGAAATTTTCGTGGTTTTTTGTGAAGTTTGCTCACTTTTTTATTGCTGCGCATGTAATTCGATAGTATAAGGCCAATCACGTAGAAAGAATTCACGGTGAAAATCGACTTTACTTATTGCTAGGTTTTAAAGTGAAACCATTCGATTTCCCTCCCGAAAGACTTAACGAATACAAACCTGCTTGTATTCGTCAGTACAAATCTGAATTTGTCAGAGAATGGTTGGTGGATGCGTACCTCAAAAGGTTCAAGAGAGCAGAAGCAAACACATGTTCATATTGAGAAGTAGAAGACAAAAAAAGAAATCCTCTTTATTGCTATCTAGGCAGTTTACACTTCGGTTGTTTTTTATTGCTTTCCAGGAAAAACAGAAAAAAAGTATTTACTTGCCTCGGAGTCAAACCAGGTACTTGGCATTGGCAGTCATGCATTTAACCCCGCCAAGCCTATGACTATCTCTCACTTAACTAATCAGTAATAAAAGAATGAATGATTAAAAAAATCATACATGGAATGTAATTTTTTAAAATCAACTTTACAAATATATACAACAGTATTTGAACGTCACTACAACTAGAGCAATACATTGTTGTAAATATTTCACTATGACTGCCAAAAATACACATAACAGTAAAATCGTTCATAATTAAAATCTCTGCACGTCAGTTAAAATATAATTTACATATTCACAATGTATGTAATTAAACGGTGAGTAAACCTCATATTATAAGAACTTTACGTTAAAAATTATGTTAGCCAGTTACTAGTATTTAAATTTCACCTCTTCCTCCAATAGAAGAGAAACTTTGCTTAACAATCTCGTAAACTTTTTCAACTGGTTGACTACCGTCCACTTGATTTACCATATTTAAGCCTTTGTAATAATCAATAATCGGTTTAGTCTCAGAAACATAAGTATTAAAGCGCTTCTGTAGACTTTCAATGTTATCGTCAGAGCGTCCACTTCCAGCAGCCCCTCTCAAAAGACATCTTCGAGTACAAACTTCGAGTGGACAATCAAAGTATAAAACAAATAAAAGTTCAACTTTATCGGCAACGCGACGCTGCCAGCCATCTAAATTATCCTTATTGCGTGGAAAACCATCGATAAGAAAATATTCTTGTTTCGATTTTTGCATCGCACGCTCCAATAAACTGCACGTTATGTCGACCGGGACAATTTTTCCTTCACGTATGTGCGTATCTATCAATTCACCATATTCCGAATCGGGATTCGATCTTTCGTCGCGTAATAGATCTCCAGCAGAAAGATGAACAAAGCCAAACTTCTTAACAATGTTCTGACACTGTGTGCCTTTTCCAGCTCCAGGTCCTCCCAACACAAATACAACTTTCGGTAGTACCATATTATTTAAAAGTGTTTTGCTAAAACGGCGCAAATAAAGTAACATAAAAATTTAAGATCTAGGTACTACTGGAAACCTAGCTTATCGTAATCGCGTTTATCAAATCTGATTAATTTTTGAGGTTATCCACGATGACAACAGACATTAGTTACGATACACCGATCATAGATGGCGCGAGAAAAAATATTAGGCGCCCCTTTCCAGTGTCTTTCAAAAAATTTGACAGAAATCGTTTGATTTGCTTGATAATTATTGTAATTGATAATACAGGACTAGTGTTTTTAAAATACAAGTTCACCCACAAAATGGTAGAATGTTAATGTAAATATAAAATTTAAAACTAACCTATCGAATGGTAATCTCGATCAGAAAAACGAAGAATAGGTTTACTGCACGAGTGGGCCAAATTTTTTCTGACATATAGACAAACATATTTCAGGATTTCGTTCCCAGAATTGTGCTCGTCTTGAAGTTTTTGGAGAGCGTAAGTTCCATGATATACGATATAATTTTTTTTTCCGTACCAACCATGTTTATTATTTTCCAATTTTCTGTGAAATTGGTTGGTCGAATTGGAACGAATTCTAGACGATAAGGGGTTATAATCTAATTTGTACATAAACAAATGCTGTTTAAATAATCACTAATCTGGTAAAACTAAAAGAGTTAATCATTTTGATGTTCAAAAAATAAACCCCCTCGCCCAAACTTGAGTTAGTTGAAAAACACTAGAAATGAATGTTAATTTGTTGCAGGAAATTCCTTCAAGTGGGTATTCCAAAATTAGGACAAAAGAAGGTATTCTTTGGGGTTCTTGCACTGTCGTTAATATAACATTTTGAGATTCCCACCCAAGTCTTTTGATAGGACTATTTTTATTAATTGCACTGTATTTGAAAAAAAACGGTAAGATTTAAATAAAGATATTGTTTACTTGATCGCATAGTTGATCAGCTTTGTTTCGGGTTGACATATCTGATGCTATGTTTGTTGCAGGAAATGTCATACCTTTCAAATGGCCATTTCCCAATCAAGACAGAAAATGAAGAAATGGAAATCACGTTAGAATCTTTGTATCGTTCCATCGACATTAAGGAAGAAACTTCAAATTTAGAAGCTCAAGCAGAAAACAAAGGGAAGACTTGCAAAGAAGACAAAAACTATTTGCTTGCAAATTTTGCCACTATAAATGTGCACACAGAGGAAACCTCACAATTCATTTAAGAGTTCATACTGGGGAGAAATCGTTCATGTGCGAATTTTGCGACTATAAAACCGCACGTAAAGAACATTTAAAAACTCACACTGACGAGAAACCGTATACATGTCAAATTTGTGACTATAAATCTTCGCGGAATGGCGACTTTAAACTTCATTTGAGAACTCACACAGGTGAGAAACCATTTACATGTGATACTTGCGGCTACAAATGCACCCAAAAAGGAAATATTAAGAGGCATTTATTAAGGCATTCTGGCAAGAAAGTGTTTTCGTGCAAAATTTGTGATTACAAATTTAGATTGAAATCCAAAGTCTTCCCTCGAAAGGAAGTGGCTACCTACCGAGATAATTAGCCAAGAAATCCTCCCTATAGAGAGGAATCACGACACTCGAAATCGAGTTAACGACTAAGAAGAAGAAGATGGTAACATAACATTTAATCTGGAAGGATCTATTAAGATAATAAAATAAAAAAGCAGAGACGATCACGGGCCTGGTTGTTAGCGCGATTAACTGGCATGTAAAGCCGGTGGTCAATCGGAAAACGTCGTAGAACGTTGAAAAGACCGATAGTTAGATTACCGATTTGACTTCTGGATCTGGATCTAAGTATTCCCATTTAAATGCTTTCAAAATTACTGATCTGTCTCTCTCTCTCGTAAAGCCTAATTGGCGGCTTTCTATGTGTGCTAGGTGTGACAATTGCACATTTGTTAACATGTAAAGCTGAAAAAATTATTACAAAATCGAATATAAGAAAAATATCAAAATACGATTTGCAAAACTTCGCCCCTTTTCACCAAGTGCCAGCAAGTATGACATCGAATTTCATGTTAAACTAAAGATACTTCCTGAAGGACGTATTGGACTGTGCTCTTGTAGTTCACAGTGTCAGCTATGGAAACAAGTCAAGACAATGTGTGCATGCGGTGGCTATAGGCTCAAGCCCCCTCCATAGCTTAGAGAGGCATTAAATTAAATTTAAGTGACCATGGAAGTCCTAAAATATTTAAATGATTTTGTATTAAATTTGTAACTTCAACCCACTGTTGATCGATTTTTATATTTCAAAAGTGAGATTTTTCTAAATGTTAACATTTATAATTTAATCCTTTCCTTGAGTTGACCTAAAATCCGCCACTGTGCACTAAAATCAAATTCGCTCATCAGTTTACGAAAGTGAAAACCACCATTACCAGTGTTTCGGCTGCATCCGCTCTTAAGAAGGGAATTCTTGTCAAAGAGAAGAAATGGCGCGACAATAGAAAAACAAACAACTATAAATAAACCAAAATATTGTTGTTATAATCCTGAAGTTCTAGAATTAAACAATGTATTTAGTAAAGCATAGAATAGCAGTTTTGTCAGATGTTTACGGAAATAATTATCATTGAAAGTTAATTATTGCTGTTGTGAATGTATATGATCTTAACTAAAAGATTTCCCATCTGCAAAACTTGCTGGTTTGTATTTTATTGTTTTACTGTTATCGCGCCACCTGTTGACGACATTTTTCTTCTATGAAAAATATCCCCCTCTTAACATTAGTTGCATCATATCCACAAGAGATGGCCATACGGAAAATTAAGCAGTGTTTCTTTTTCTAATAATGATTTGAGTTTATAAAATAAATGCAACCTGTCATCCTCTGACAGATATAATTCTTAAATTAGATTAATTAAAATAAGACTCGAACAATACTACGTGATAAGAGTTATTTTTGATTGGAGTGCACCGTTGTTTCTAAAATAGAAGTTGACCAAGAAAATGGTAAGATTTAAATGTAATTTACTCCCGTCGTAGTCTTAGGGAAACCTTCAGCGTGTGAGTGATTTGAGATTACAAACAACTACACCTACAGCAATTAAAATGCATTATTGTTCATACCTATATTATATCTCGAGTGACCTAGATTTGACTCAACCTCGTATACATTTGGTCTGGTTAGGGCTGAGGAAACTCGATGCAAACAAAACGTTTTCAAGGTACATTGCCATCTTGTCTATTTTCACTTTTCTTTTAAAAATGTTTTTACTCGAACGTCATCCCCATTATGCATATCTGGTAAGCAATCATCTATTCCTAATTAGAAGGCCAATAGATCAATTTAGTTTAATAAGTTCAATAAATAAAAAATGTCGGCAAGTAGAACGTAAGTTGAAAAAATCTAGAAATTGCTAAAAAATTCTACATAATTAATAAATTTAAAACGTTTTAGTTCGTGATATAATTATTTATCATCAATGACAAGTACAACGGTTTAAATCCTGGGGACAATGGTAACAACGGATGGCATAGATAATGAGGATATAAGCTCAAGAATAGAGAGCAGCCGCAAAGTACTAGGGGCTCTGAATTCGATTTGGTCGAACAGACATCTCACTGAAAACAAAAAACAGTATCGAGACCAATCATCAAATGAAGAAATTCTACGACGAATGGAGATCCAAGATACGGTGACGGATAGAATTGATAGAAGGGGTTTAAAATGGTTCGGACACATACTCAGAATGGAAGATCGGAGATGGATAAAAAGGATTCAAAAATAGAAACTTCGGTAGATGAAAAAGGAGAAGACAATGAAGATTTTGAAATGATAGCATAAGGGGATGGATACCTACCGAATGGAGGAGGAATATGCTCTTGACAGAAAGAATTGGCGTTTGAGAACCGGGAAACCACATATTGCAATATGAACCAGATACATATGAACAACGACAATACTTCGGATATATTTTATAAATTTTCTGATTCAGGGTAGGTGCAAACGGTGGAGACCCCTCCTCTCCAAACCTGGCTCCCGAGAAGGAATACCACGGAATACTAGCCAATTCAAAAACTAACAAAAGAAAATGGTTGAAAAAGCTTTAAATGGATGGTTGGTGACGCTTTTCTAAGAGAAATTTTTAAACAAGATTTTTGTCCAAGTCCAAACCCTTGCGGAGTAGCCCTCCTTGACCCCTTAACGCACAAATTTAGAGTAAAAAAAACAATCTTTTTTCTTGCAGAAAATGATAACTTTATTTTTAACTACAAGGGCGGTTAGATAAGTTGGTGGCTTTTTGATTAAAAAATATTGTTTTCGGCAAAAAAAAACATTTTATTTTTCAACAAATAAAACTCGATATACTTAGTCCAGCGGTTTTCTAATTTTTTTATCCCTTCGAAATAATACGATTTCCCGAAGCCCTCAAATTAGGCGTTTGTTTCAATGAAGACCCTTTCGTTTGACCAAAATCTCTTACCGCCGAGCCATTTCTTCAGGTTTGGATACAGAAAATAGTCGTAGTGGGCTAAATCTGGAAAATATGCTAGATGAGGAAGCAATTCGTAGCCCAATTCATGAAATTTTGCCATGCCGATGACACACGTGTGCACCCGTGCATGAGGAAAGGTGGTGAAAAAGCACTTTTTTCTTCGCCAAATGCGTTCGTTTTTGCTTCAAATCAATGTCGAATCTGTCCAACAGCTCTGAATAATATTTGCCGGTGATTGTTTTACCCTTTTCAAGATAATCAATGTGAATGACCCCCCCGCGTGCATCCCAAACAACTGTCGCCATAACCTTGTTGGCCGACAGACTTGAATACCAAACCGAGATACCCGGTTCGAGCCTGGGCAGAGTAAAAAAATTTATTCTGACCATCTTTCCTCGGAAGGAAGTGGCTACCCCACCGAGGTAATTAGCCAAGAAAGCCCCCCCCCCTTATAGGGAGGAATCACGACACTCGAAATCGAATTAACGACTAAGAAGAAGAATCAAAATTTGGCAGTAGTCTATTGACAAATGGTAGTTCACAGGAGCAGTGTTGAATATGAAGTTACAACGCGGGAAATTCAAAAGTCACCGACTTATCAAACCGCCTTCGTATAAAACTTGACATAAGCAGATTTAAAATATTTACATAATAACAAACGGAATTATGTGCATCCGTGACATCCACGGAATTGTCCAATTTTGCAGGTATACTAATTCAGTGTGTCACGGAGCTGTGCATTAAGGGGTTAAAGCAATTTCTTGAATTTCTGTCTTTCAATGGTCTTAGCACCGAAACTATTAATTTTTAGTGTTACCAGATTAGTTGGGGAAGGCAACGGGAAACCACTCGGCTTGCTTCAGCTAAGTTGATCGTCTACGCATTATATAAGTGGACGGCACTCGAAGAAGAATAGATTAGCGATTTTTTAAAGAGTATTTGCTTATCTGTTTTTGGGGATCTCTTGCCCTCGTAAGTAGTTGGAAAAAGATAATCGTGATTCATAATCACCACTCTCAAATACATGTACCGGTGATAAATGATATGGATAGTACTGCGAGCCCCCCAGACTTGACTCTTAAACGATACACGCCACTGACTACTTGCGAACATCACAAACTAAAAAAATAAAATGGTTAAAATTGGCAGTCCGAATGTACCCCACCAATTAACTCTAAAATTGAATGAACATGTGACGTCATTATTTTTTATCGCAATCAGATTTCAAAGACCGATACCAAATCCATAAGTAAAATTTCAATAAAAATCCTACCTGGATGTTGCCATGTTCAGTCATACAAATTTTCCTTCATCCCTGACATTGTCACCATGGACTTAGAAGATTCTCCTAACCTTCTAAGTCCATGCAGCTCAAATGGACACCACCAGCCACATCTCGTTCTAATCCAGAAACTGCATTTGTTTCGCTCTGAAATACAACCGTCACGTACAATTTGCCAAGTTTAGATTTTCAATTAAAAGTTAAATAAACATTACTTTAAATTAAACTAAAAACTGTCAAACAGACAAATTTATAACTTTTGTATGAGTAACCTATTCGTCACAAACGCCATTATAAAACTGACTCATTATTAAAATTTGCCAGTTTCAACATGATCGCGTTTTGTTTTTCGCTACAAAATTTTAAAATTGAATTTTTTGCTTTAGATCCGCTAGGTTTTTTGGCACCGCAACTAGTACCCCCCCTTTGACTCTGAAATATAGAATTAGAGGCTGTCATGTATTCTAAAAATAATTTAAATAAATTAGGGATATTGGATCTGTCAACAGCATAAAATGAAAAATAGAAACCAGGGGTCTGGATATAAGATTATATCATCGTTCCCAAGTAAACTAAAACTGCATAATACTTAAATCATTTCATATTCTGCAACAATTGTTCAAACTAGAAGGGTAGCTGTATAGAAGCTCAAGTACTGCAGTCGTCCAAGTTCCACCTTGTTCATTAGGTTTAATAAAAAATAGCAATTAATTAAATTATGTTTGTTACAGGAAACTTCGTACTATTCAAATGGCTACTCTGAAATTAAGACGGAACAGGAAGAAATGGAATTCAAGTTGGAAGATTTGCATCATTCCGTCGACATTAAAGAAGAGACTTCCATTGTAGAATCTGAACCGGATACCGAAAAAAGTGGGAAATCGTTTACTTGTGAATTTTGTGGCTATAAATGTGTGCATAAAGGAAACTTTACGATTCATTTAAGAACTCACACTGGCGAGAAACCGTTTAAGTGTCAATTATGTGACTACAGATGTGCACGTCGAGGACACCTAAAAATGCACTTGAGAACTCATTCTGGCGAGAAGCCGTTTGCGTGTAAAATTTGTGATCATAAATGTGCACGAAAAAGCGGTTTAAAACTTCATTTAAGGACTCACACGGGCGAGAAACCGTTTACATGTGACATTTGTGGCTATAAATGTACACAAAAAGCAAATTTTAAAAGACACATACGAACTCATGCGGGCGATAAGCCGTTTGCGTGTGAAATTTGCGACTACAGGTCCACAAATAAGCAGAGTTTAAATTTTCATTTGGTAACTCATACTGGCGAGAAGCCGTTAACGTGTGAAATTTGTGGATACAAGTGTGTGCGTCAAAGAGATTTAAATGTTCATTTTAGAACTCATACGGGCGAGAAGCCGTTTGCGTGTGAAACTTGTGATTATAAGTCTGCACATAAATGCGATTTAAAAAATCATTTGGTAACTCATACTGGTGAGAAACCATTTGGATGTGAATTTTGCGACTACAAATGCGCAGGTAAAGGACACCTCAAGATTCATTTACGGACCCATACGGGCGAGAAACCGTTTACATGTGAAATTTGTGATTATAAATGTGCACGCAAGACCGATTTAAAAATGCATTTTCGAACTCATACCGGCGAGAAGCCGTTTTCGTGTGAAATGTGCGAATTTAAATGTGCGCGAAAACCAGATTTAAAAATTCATCTAAGAACTCATACGGGCGAAAAACCGTACATGTGTGAAATTTGCGGTAACAAATTTTCGCAATGGGGACAACTTCAAAGACATCTGAAAACTCATATTGGCAAGAAATAACTTCAACGAATAAACTAAGCGGGAGAATTAACCAGCAGATTAAACCACAAACAAACCGTGAATTAAAATTTAATTTTTTAGATTTGGAAATTAGTTTTGTTCAAAAGTGCGCCGTTGGATTCCGCTCAAGACTTGAATATCAATTATTGTAGAAATGAAATTGCTGTTAATCAAATATAACTAAAAATGACATAATCTTAAATAAAAGGTTTTTGTTTCGCCTAATAATTTTCAGAAAGTTATGGTCGAGGAAGAAGGTTGAACATTTATATTCGCGTTCAGTGTAGCATTTTTTAGCGTAGTTCCGCCAAATGCATTTGAAGGTCCGAGTTGAAACTTTAAAGCGGATCCAGCCAAACGTTGGACGCCCCCCCGACTAAGAAATAAAAATAATTCATAACTTTTTTATTTTTCAAAACATTATTTGGATCAACATGAACAGTTCCAGATTATGTCACACTGACAGTTGTGCAGAACAATATTAAACACTTTTGAAACAACTTGCCCCTGATATAAATAATCTAACCTTAAAATATTTTGTAAATATATTGTCATTGTGGTGTCTAGTATATTGTTACCGGGTATTTGACACCACAATGACAACTTATTTACAAAATATTTTGAGGTTAGGTTATTCATCAAGGAAAAGTTGTTTCAAAAGCGTTCATCGAATATTGCTCTACACAACTGTCAGTGTGAAGTAATCTGAAACTGTTCAGAGCAGTTCCAAAGGCATCCAACAAATGTTTCACAATTTTTTGAACAAAATTTATTTTTTATTACTTTACGGGTCGTCTAAAAGATAAATCTTGAACAGCATCTCAATGGCAAAGAATTATAATAAATAAAAACCAACAAACACTTTCACACCAATCCACATAGCATACAATAACATTATTAATAACCAATTTAAAGATAACCAGGATGCGAAAGTAGTTGATCTTTTCCTTTTTTATTCCTTATAATTATAACTGTAAGAACGACCCTGATCGTTTTGTTGTGCTAGCTTGAAGAGAGAATGGTAGACTTAATTTTTGATTTTAAAGAGGCGGAGATAAATAAGAGGGATGTTTTATTTATTTGGACCAAGGTTAAAATTTATTCTTAAAAATAAAACTTTCACATTGCATCTATATAATATATCATCCTCCTCCACAATTTATAAATTAACTTAACGTCAGCATCGAAGAATAATAAATTTTTCAAGTTTTAAAAAAACATTAGAATTAACAGCTGAGTATTCCAAACATGGTTCAAATTAGCCAAGATTCTTAACAACATAAAATGAAAGACCAACCGAGGAGTCAGATCCATGGACCGAGAAGGTTAATCTAACCCAACCTCGGGTGTTATGACTTATGAGTATGGAATACCCCCTCTCCACTTTATGTGTCATTATATCCGAGAAAACTAAAGTGATATCATAAAGCTTTTACCCTGGATTTTGCATTCTTTAATTATTTAACGTTCTGTCTCCCGATGTTACAAACCTCTATGGCGAAGCCAGCACTTCTGTGTAATTTATTTAGAAAATACTGGGTTCGTTCGTTTTTCATAATTAAACAAATGAGCAGAAGTACAAGAAAATAAGGTGGTTGAAATTAGCAGTACCTCATTTTCCTTTCAAATGGAAAATCAGCCCATGAATTATATTCCCTGGTAAGTTCGTCTTGGCTTCGGCCAAGTCAAACCGCCAACGTCCAGGGGACCGGATAAAAGAAGATCATCAGATTGCAAACAATAACAACAAAATTAACATAAAAAGTCCTACCTTGAGTTTAAAATTCCAGAACGTTACAGCCCCCAACCACCATCCACATCCTGTTAAAATCCGGAAACTTCATTTGCTGCGCTCTGAAATATTGAGAACATATATTTTTAATTAAGTTTCGAAAGAATAAACCGCATTGATATTTTTACCTCGATGACTTCCTTCTAGAAACGGAAATGTTATAACTAACGCAAATGACACCACGAGGTCCATTTTGTTTCTCAAGAAATATTGGCTACCGAGTTGATATCAACTTTCCGGCTTTCTGTTTCAGTATTAAAATTTCGTTCAACTGTCTTAAATTAAGAATTTCTCACATAAATTTTGAAAATCACAGCACTAAAACAGGCAAATTTACAACTTTTATGAGCAGCCGAATCGTCATAAACCTACGCCATTTAAAAATTGACTCATTGAAATTGAATTGGCAAATTCAAACTCTCTTTTGTTTTTAGTAAAATTTTTAACCGTCTTGCGCCGCCAAATTTGAAATCTTGGTTTATCAGACAAAAATATAATTACAACATTAAAATGTTACGTGTTTTTATTGTTTAATCACGTCCACGTCAATAATTACGAAAATGGACAGTAATGCAGTAAAATTATAAATTTTTGTTGAAGATATTTAGGTGGATACGAGGGGGCTTCTAAAAATTATTAAATAAAATTTAAAATTGTTGTGTTCACGTCCTTTATCGACACTTTATATAACTAAAAACCACCCCTCCAACTCCAAAAATAAATAAAAGGGGGTGCATGAGGGAGATTTGACAGATTCCAGTAGTACAGTGTTTGTAGTCGGTCGACAAGGCAATTTGACTTCCAATAAATTTATTAAACTTTAAGTAGAAGTATTGTTGTTTTACCATCGAAAAGCGAGGCATAACAAAATAGATATAATTATTGTTGTCTCCCTAGCTCTACGACCTAACGCCATTGTGGTTGATGAATATGAAGGAGGTTACGGAGTATAACCCTGGTACTCCGCAAAGCCAAAAAACTTTTCAACTTTTTTTTACAAGCAATTTTACACTCTCCGCACTACCAATTATCGAACAATTCATCTAAACCTAGACCAGAAAACCATAACCGCTCCCTAATCAATCAGATCTACCCCAAACATCTTCGAGTGCCATGCACTTTACAGTGCATAGGCGATCAACTCAGCCAAAGCCAAGCTGACCTAGATCCAAACCTGACCCTAAAAATCGAATATCCAAAACTATCCTCCTCTGTGGATAGCTTGTCTCGCCCAAACTGCGAAATGAATGAATGAGGCGATTATTCGGCTTCCGACTGGGAGTAGAGTTTCACTTTTTTCTGGCACGAATTGCAGGTCGTGTTGCATCATCCAGGTGTTAATGATGTGGAGAGCCTCGGTAACCAGATTTTGCAGTAATTAATCTTTTGCTTCCACCAAGAGTTTTTAATTTTGTAACCTGGATGGTGGGCAATAGCAGGATTCAAAAATTTATATTTTTCAAATAAAATTCAATTATTTCCTGGCACTGTTAATAAAATTGTGGACAACCCTGTAAATAATAGGTCATCAATTTATTATAAAAAAAAAACCATCCCAACTTTTTGTATTTTTAATGTACAAAATTACAAAACTATAATTAAAAATTCAGTCCTTCAAACAATTTTAAAGATAAGGCACCGGGAATAAAAAGTATGCTTCTCGTCGGGAGATTATTTCAAAACAAATTTTTTAATCAGAAAGAGAATTAAAGTGGACGTGCCTAATATTACAAATCCTCCTACGTACTTTCGAAATTTGTTGCGTTGCTTATCCCTTTCCTCCTTAAATTTCCCTTCCAATAATTCTAGTTCATTCTCAAACGATGACAAACAATTCAACAGCGTTTCGGTTGCATTTTGCAGTTTAACGTCGCACAAAACCACATCTTTCCTCGCAATTGCACAAGTCAGACAAGCATAGTGCTGTTGTAAGTTGCGTGAGATTTGATTGAGGACCTTGTCCACGTACTGTCCATCAAAATTTAAATTCACCTTCTGCCTTAAAAGTAAAGTAGCAATTATGTTTGATAGGGGTGCAAAAGTTGTGACTTACTCCTGAGGAATCATCAAAGTGGAAGTCCTTTGAAGGATCCGTTTTCTTACTTCGGGGTCGTCCACTCCGATGATTTCTAAATCATTGTCCGAGAGCGTAACGAGGGTGGAGCAGTCAACTGAAGATTTTCGCAAAACTTCCAGGTAGGACACCGCATGAGCGGTTCGTAAAACTGTCTCCAGTAAATCCATGTTTTCATACCAAAACTTAAAATTGAGGTTAGGTTTCAAATAGTTAGTGGTTCTCACCAATACAGATGGCTCTGCTGGTCGCAATTTGAATGTAACCTCAAATTTTCTGTACTTTATGCGAAATTACAAAGCTCTAGTTTATGTTCCCACGGTAAAAATGTCGAAACGATCAGCTTCTCCATCAGAAGATGCTACCAAAAAGCAAAAGATCAATCACTGGTCGTTTGGATTAGTCGACACCATAAAGGATCCATCGAACCATGTGCAATCAGACGACTTGGTGATTACCATCAAGGACAAATTTCCCAAAGCGGAATTTCATTATTTAGTGTTGCCCAAGGAAAACATAAAAAGCCTAAAAGTGGTTACAACTGAACACATCCCGCTCATCGAGCACATGAATGAAGTGGCAAAACAATTAATGAAGGAGAATCATCCGGACACAACCTTTCGGGTTGGTTTCCATGCCGAACCTAGCATGTCGCATTTACACTTACACGTCATCAGCGACGACATGAATTCGCCCTGCCTTAAAACAAAGAAACACTGGAACAGTTACACCACCAAATTTCTCCTCGAATTACCTGGTAAGTAAAAAAACAATTGAAGGTCTCCGATTTGAACTCGGCTTTTTAGATGTCATCAAACAATTGCGCGAAGAGGAAAAAGTTACTCTACCTTCCAGCGAAGACTGCAAGAAATGGTTAAATTTGGCTCTGAAGTGTCACAAATGCGAATACAAAGCAAAACATATCCCAGATTTGAAAAAACATATTGCGGAGCATTTTAATTGACGTTGGGATGATTTTTTAAACTTATGTACTATGTTTAAATTATTTTATTATTTAAAAAAAATGAAATTATAAAACATATCCTTTCATTCCGGTTTGTTGTTTTTGATGTACCAAGTCCCGCACGAACTGGCGTGCGTTACGCGATGTTTGATCAAATTTCCGACACAAGAAAATCGCGAACCGCAAGCACGGCAAACGTGCGGCTTAATTCCCGTATGCAGGCTGCTGTGCGTCACCAAACTCTCGCGATACGCGAACGCTTTCGGGCAATACAAACACTTGAATGGTTTCTCACCGGTATGACTGCGTTCGTGAATTTTGAGCTGCCCTTTCCACCGAAACTCCTTTCCGCAAAATTTGCACAAAAACTTCTTCTTGGGATCGTGAATTTTCAGGTGAGATGTCCGGGTGTAAATGCTGCTGAAACCTTTCCCACACACTTCGCACGGATAGATTGGTCCTGTTCCGCAATTGCTGCTCTCGTGGTGCACCAGCATCGCTTTTGGCGAAACTGTAGGCCGCACTTTTCGCAGATGTACAAGTAAACTTTGCGCGGTTGCCCCTTGTGGTAGATGTTTTGGTGAGACCTCAACGAATCCATGTTGGAGAAAACCTTCTCACAATCATTGCATGCTGAAAAAAACTCTATACAGTAAAATTCGTTCAAATAAAATGGAAACTTACTTAAAATATCGACGTGTTCTCTTTTTTGGTGAGTCTGTGCTCTTCTTTCGTCTCAAATTTACGTCCACAGCACTTACAAATGAAACGTGCGTCTTTCGGTTTCGTTTTTGCTAAATTTCCCTTCTCGTGTTCCTTTTCGTGTTTCCTCAGCCACCTCCAGTTGGTGTAAAGTTTACCGCAGTCTTTGCACGGTGCCTCGGACACATTTTCTAAAAATATACCCAATTTTCAATCCTCAAACAGAAACTGTAGAAATTTTGTCGAATCTCTTGAACAAAACTCACCTAAATTTCGTTCTTTCAAAAAATTTTGGAACTCCTCCTTGGATTCCCTTTCACTTTTGAACCTTATTTTTAGTTTTCGTACTTTTCTGATGTCTATTTTGTCGTCTGCGTCGGACAGAGCGTCATTTTTGGAAATTTTCTCGTCTTTCTCGCATTTTACTACATCTTCTGCGATGGTTTCAAGACATTTTCCTTGTTTTTCCAACTAAAAAAGTTAAAATTATATATAAAACCGATTTAAGAAGGTGCATCCACACCGCCAGAATCTCGTTAATCTACTCGTGCAATATTGATAGACCGTTGGGGTTCAAAATCATCTGGTGACGCCTATGCAGCCAAATGCTGGCTATAATACTGTTTACTAACCTCAGCTTCTTCCACTTTAACTTCCAGTCCTTCGTATGATGCTTCCATCACTTCCTCCTTTACCACACATTCACTCCCAGTTCTGGCGTCTTCCTTGTTCATGCTGTCTTGTTTTGTTTTCTTCAATTTTTCCTTATAAGCCGCCAATTTCATTTCCATCTGTTGTTCCTTCTGCAATGTCTTCAGCTTCACACACTTCGGTGTGTTAATTTGAATTTTCATTTTCGTAGAAGGATTGTTGACCCTGTGAGTGGTCACGGGAGTGGAACCACACGTATCGGGATGAGTGCGCCTGTGTTTCATCAAATTTCCAACACAGCTGAAGGCGTGACTGCAATTTTCGCATTGAAAGGGTTTGACCCCCGTGTGCAGCGTACTGTGCGTGATCAAACTCTGACGATGACAAAAGCCTTTCCCACAAACCTAAACCAACCACAAAGTTGCAATACGAAAAATTATGTCATCATTTTTTTTACCTCGCAAACAAACGCCTTGTCTTGGGTGTGCGTCCTTTCGTGTACCTGCAGCTGTCCGATCGTCAAAAATCGTTTGCCACAGTAGCCGCACATGTGTGAACGTTCGCCGTTGTGGATCAGCATGTGATTGTGTAATGAACCCGCCGTCATCAGGTTCAAATTGCAAACTTTGCATTGGAACAGTTTTATAGTCCCACATTTCGAGTTTATGTGGTGAGTGAGTTCACTCTTCGTTTTAAACTGCTTCGCGCAGTCGCTGCACATGAAACATGGGTTCAAATTGTCGGCGTGAAGGACGGTATTGTGGAGGAGGAGCTCATCTTTCGTTTCAAACAGCAAATCGGGACACAACTTACACTTTCTTCTTTTAACCTAAACGCAGCCAATAAACAGGTCAAATTGTCCCTGCAATATGTGAGAGATTCTTTTTCAAAAGAATCGCACAAACTTTAATTGCATTCCAACAGTTCATAGACGAGCATAGATTCATGTAGTAATTAGTCTAGTTTAAATGTTCTGCTTCCACAATCCGAGTCGTCAATAGAAATTGGTTCACGGAATTCTTAGAATAGGGATGAAATGAAGTTTAGCCTACTTTGGAATAAAATATTGATGGGTATGGTTTTTCTTGTTGTCATTTGTAAGTGACTTCCTTGAAATTGGAGCAGCCTGGTCTTGAGCTCCATTTTCTATTTGGCTTCTAAAGTTTTGTTTCCTATCAAGGTTATCATCAAGAAGTGGGGTTAAAATAGTAGAAAATACTTGCATTTTTATTTATAATAATTAGATGGGAGGTAACTTTCTTGTTATTTTCTAGAATTTCCTTAAAAATTCCGGTTTTCCAATTTTTTCTTCAAACTCTAAGATGTTACTTTCGGAAAAGGATTTAGTTTTAGAAAAGGTTAGGTGCATCTGTTGAAATTTAAGTGTTTCTCCTCCTTCAAATTGTTCAGTTTTTAGAATCAGTTGAATTGGTTTTAATCAAAACTAAGATGTTAAATTCCGCTAAAAGGAAATTTTTTTTTAAACATTGGGAACGGTTGAAATGATCAACAAACTGTTGAATTAAAAAACAGTTGAATTATTAAATCGAAATAGTTGAATTTTGAACTAAAAACAATTAAATTATTAAACAAAACAGTTGAAATGATCAAAAAATTAAATTTAATTTTTAAAAAGTTGAATTATTGATCGAAATAGTTTAATAGTTGAAAAAACTTTTGAACTGTGAAAGAAACAATTGAATTTTAAAAACAATTAAATAATTGAATTATAAACAATTGAATTTTTTCAACAAAACAATTAAATTGTTAAACTAAAACAGTTAAAATCTGAACAAAGAAAAGTTAAAAACTTAATTTTCAACCAAAAAAAGTTGAATTGTGAACGAAAACAGTTGAATTATTTGAACCAAACAGCAGAATTATTAAACAAAACAATTGAATAATTGTGTAAACAAAGCAGCGAAATTATTTAACAAAAATTATTTATTTAACAGTTGCACTTTTGGAATTTTGATATCATAAAAAGTTTTAAACAAAACTGAAATGAAAGGAAGCAGTTGAATTGTTGAATCAAGGATAATTGAATTATAAACAACTGAATTATTCAACCAAAAACAATTAAATTGTAAACTAAAACAGTTGAAATACTGAACAAAGCAGTTGAACTAATTATTAAACAAAACAGCTAAATGTATTAAACAAAACAGTTGAATTTATTATACAAAGCAGCTGATTTATTTAACGAAACAGTTGCACTTTTGGTATTTTGATATTAGCCTTTTAGAAAAACAATTGAAATGTTGAATCCAAGACAAATGAACTGTTCAACAAAAATAAATAAATTATTAAACCAAAAATAACTGAATTGTGGAGCAAACTAGTTGAATTATTGAACCACAAAGCTGAATGATTAAACAAATGTTAAATCAAATAAATTAAATTGTTAAACAAAAAAAATTACATTATTAAACAAAAATAGTTGAAATGCTGAATATAAAGCAGTTCAATTATTGAACCAAACAATTGAATAATTATTGACAAAACAGCTGAATTTATTAAACAAGGCAGTTGAATTATTAAACGAAACAGTTGAATTATTGAACATAACAATTGCATTTTTGAACAAAACAATTGAATTATTAAATCAAAAACAGTTAGACAGGGTACCCATCAAATTTCTCAAAATAAATTTTCCGACTTCTCCATGTTTGCCATCATTAAAATTGGTAATTTTCCCAAACTTTTGATATTTGATAAATTTTAAAAATTAAATATGAATCCACTAAATGAAATGTAATCCTAATATTATAATTATAGAAAAACAGCTTAATAAAAGTGATTTAAAAAAAATATTTATTAATTTTAATAAGTCAAAAATGTAATTTTCATTACTTTTTTACCAAGCTTAGGTATATGATTTTAAATTAAATTTTAATTTTTTTGAAAATTCACAGAATTTTCACTGCCCAAACTGTTAATTCTCTTACATTTTTGTAAGATAAAGGATTACCGAATTATGGTTTTGAATAAGTAAGTAAAGTGGTACCTTGGATTACGAACACCTCTAGTCACTAACAAATCGGCTTGCAATTAAAATTTCCGAACAAATTTTAATTTCCAGCCGATTTGTTAGTGACTGGAAATGTTTGTAGCCCGAGGTACCACTGTATTTGACTACATTTATGTCAAGTTATTTTTACTATATTAGGTACTATGCCTCTCATGCTTCAACTATTGAAGATGCTGCCAAAGACCTTTTTGTAGAAAATTTAATTACAATTTTACTGTGTTCCTTACGGTGATTGCAACATTTTGTAACAAAAGGCTCCGGTTTCATTTAGTCGGAAATTACTTCGTGGTTCTGAAAATCTCACCTTGATAGGATGAACATTCAAACCGTGCATTTTCTTTTCATCCAGAGATGCAAAATTTTGCATGCATAGTTTACACCAGTAGGGGTGCTCCCCTTATGCATGGCTGCGTGTTTTTCCAGAATCTTCTTGTACTTGAAGACTTTTCCACAATCCAGGCAGGAATTTTCTTTCGCCGTTTTCCTCTTACCGACATTTTTGGTTTTTCCATTTTCGTCAACCATCTGAAAAGTTTCCACAATCAAAATCAATAGTGCGAGGTAAATCGTCCAACTTACCTCAAAATTGTAGGTCACAATTATTTTAAACTTCAAATTGAACAATTGTGAGGTTACAAATCAAAATTTGTTTACGTTAAACGTCAAATCTACACTATTACGATCAATTTTCCATGATTCTATCAATCACTCCGGTACACTGCTAAATAAAAACGCCATTTTCGATGCTTTGTGTTTGTTTTCACCTGCGCTGCGCAAACTCCGCAACTTCGGCGTCAATTTACATAAACCGTGAATCTTTAATCTGTTTAATTTAAATAAAAATTGTAAAAATTAAACTGATACACATCTCCAACCTTCATTTGTGTCTTCCCGTGTCTTGACTGTCGACCGTAAATCCGTCCACATTCGACAAAATCATTTTTATCACCACTTACAACTAATTTCGGCATTTTAATCAAAAAACCGTAGAAAAGTAGCAAGAAATCTTATAAAATTGCATTATTCGGAGGTTATGTTCGACAGCTGTCAGATAAATTTATAAAACAAAACAAACGATAAGACAGTGACGTATGCCTATTTTTATGAATGCAGACGTCTACAAACAATAGGAATGTCATTCTATTGTTTCCAGGAAGTTACGCTATCGTACTACAGGGTTCCTTCGTAGTACTGGAAGCCATTTTGAATTATTTTATGAACGAATATTCAAATTGATTCTCACTTCATGCAATTTTTGAAAGAAAATATTGAAAACAAAAGAAAATTTAACTTAAAATTGAATTGTTAACAAAGTAAGTACATTTTTTAAATAAAATTAAACAAATTAATTGATAAAAATAGTTGTTTTCGCCGTGTACAATAAAAATAAATAGGAATTTATATTAGTGAACCTCAATCTCTCCTGTTTTGTTTGTCCATTATTGTTTTCACGAGCTGGCACCTCAACTTACTCAAGGGGGGGGTGGTATACAATAACTGAAGATACATCCCATCGGCACGTTCTTTCCTTGGGATTGAACGTGTGGAGATTGCCAGAAAGAAGCTTGGGCAATCGAATATTTCGGTTTTGAGGATTGAAAGAGTTTTCTTCTTTCTCAGGGTTCTCAGAGAACCCTATTTGAGTTTCTTGGGTATAATTATACTTAAAAATAAGTATGTAGCAGTGGCTTCCCACAAGGCGGCTGATTGATGTTTATAAAACTACTAGGGTAGGAAATGAATTAACTTTGAAATAACATATTTTTTTTGAAAACATAAGAACTTACCGATTTTTAAATTTTACATATGCATATGGTTTGCATGGTTTGTTATAGAGGTTTATCCGGTATTGCAGGCTGTTAAATTGAAAAGTAGTTCTATTTATTTATCATGATAATGATTAATTTCGGCTAGCAGTTTATTCTTTTGTCGTGCTTTATCCTTCAGGTTTGACCAATTTTATTCCCGCTTAAATGAGAAGTCAGCATAGCAACAGTAACCCCCACTCTTCCCTTACGTCAGTCCATATAATGAAATATACTCAAAAGTAAATTTTTTGAAAGCTAGAACCCCTCGAAGCATTTGAAAAATAGTAGGAAATACAAAAAATTATATAATAAGTAAATTAGTAGTAGTTTGGGAGATGACTGTTTTTAACTCCCCTCTGAAAAAAAAAAGAATAATAGTACATCAAAACGCTGAAAACAAGAACACAGAAAAGCAAAAGCACCGAAAAACTAAAGCATTCAAAAATAAAAAATCCGAAAGCAAAATCCGACAACAAAAACGCCGAAGGCAAATCGCCGAAAACAAGAACACAGAAAACCAAAAACACCGAAAAACAAAAGCATCCAAAAATAAAAAAACCGAAAGCAAAAACTGAAAACAAAATGCCGAAGTCAAATCGCGAAAACAAGAACACAAAACAAAACACCGAAAACAAAAGCATCAAAATTAAAAACCGAAACAAAACCTGAAAACAAAACGCCGAAGTCAAATCGCCGAAAACAAGAACACAGAAAAGCAAAACACCGAAAAAAAAAGATCCAAAAATAAAAAGCAAAACAAAACCCCGAAAACAAAAACGCCGAAGGCAAATCGCCGAAAACAAGAACACAGAAAAACAAAAACACCGAAAAACAAAAGCATTCAAAACAAAAACCGAAAGCAAAACACGAAAACAATAAGCGCCAAGGCAAATCGCGAAAACAAGAACACAAGAAAACAAAGCTCCAAAATAAAAAGTCGAAAGCAAAACCGAAACAAAAGGCGAAAGGCAAATCGCCAAAACAAGAACACAGAAAACAAGAACACCGAAAACTAAAGCATCCAAAAAAAAAAGTGAAAGCTAAAACTAAAAACAAAACCCGGGGAAGGGTCAAATCGCTGAAAACAAGAACACAGAAAACAAAACACCGAAAACTAAAGCATCCAAAATTAAAAAGCGAAAGACTAAAACTGAAAACAAAAGCCGAAGTCAAATCGCTGAAAACAAGAACACAGAAAGCAAAACACCGAAAACAAAAGAATCAAAAATTAAAAACCGAAAACAAAAACCCCGAAAACAAAAACGCCGAAGGCAAATCGCCGAAAACAAGAACACAGAAAAGCAAAACACAGAAAACAAAAGAATCAAAATAAAAAGCGAAAACAAAAACCTCGAAAACAAAACGCCAAGGCAAATCGTCGAAAACAAGAACACAAACAAAAAAAGCGTCCAAAAAAAAAGCACCAAAACAAAACGAAAAGCAAAAATCGAAAACAAGCGCAAGGAAATCAAGAACACCAGAAAACTAAAGCATCCAAAATAAAAAGCGAAAGCTAAAACTGAAAACAAAAACGCCGAAGGCAAATCGCCGAAAACAAGAACACAGAAAACAAAACACCGAAAAACTAAAGCATCCAAAAATAAAAAACCGAAAGCAAAAACTCCGAAAACAAAAGCGCCGAAGGCAAATCGCCGAAAACAAGAACACAGAAAAACAAAAACACCGAAAACAAACATCCAAAATAAAAACCGAAAGCAAAACTGAAAACAAAACCTGAAACAATTGAAAACAAAACACCGAAACAATAATCAAAACGCAGATAACAAAACCAACGACTTCTAAAAAGAAAGGTTTTCGTTTTCGGCATTTAGACTTCGGCGCTTTTGTTTTCGGTGTTTTTCTTTTTCGGTGTTTTGGTTTTTGGTATTTTTGTAATCGGTGTTTCGACGTGGAATCGACAAGTACTTAGTTTACATTTTAGTAATTTTTGTTTTTTAAGACATTAAGCGTAAATATCTAGATGCGCCCCTGTAACTGAGTGGATCTTCTATATGTGTTCTATGTTTGTTCTTGATTAAATAAATCAATAAGCATGCCAAACAAAAGAACTCATGAATTTTGCACATTTTAATTTCTGTCCACTGTAATATACTGAGTAATTTTTCCCATATGGATGCTCATTGTCAGTGACATCGGAATATTATGCAAATTTCGAGATACAAGTCCTTGAATGCAGGCCCGTAGCCAGGATTTATTTCAGGAGGGGGGGGGTTCACTTGTAAAAATTTTCCAACTTAAAAATACCCACACCTTTTTTATTTTCAAAATTCAAATTTTTTACTTTCAAAAAGAATTTTTTTTTACATTTCGGGAGGCGAAGGGAGGCGTACGGGCAAAGGAGTGGTTTTATAGGTAAGATATTGCAGCAAGTAGATCAGGTTACCAGTCTTGATGCTGGTTTTGATAATGGTAACCTGATTACAAATGCACCCATGGGAGCTGCTTAAGAGGGAGATTTTCTCAAAAAGGAAAACTGTTGTCAACAGATGGCGCGACAATGTAAAAACAAAAACTAGAAAGAAACTAAAATATTGTTGTTATAATCCTGAAATTCTAGAATTAAACTTTATATACAAGGTATAACCTTCTGAAGGTATAACAAAAAGCTTGGTGCGAGATTTGTCATGATTAAAGTCTTCTTGTAGAAGCTTTCAACTAAATTTTGAATAAACTTTTTAATAAAATTAACTGCATAAACCGGGGTTGGGGTCTGGAATGTATAGAATATCGTACAGTGCCCAGTATTAGAAGGTAGAGCATTAAATGTGTAAACATGACATATTCATGACCTAAACAGATCTCCCCCCCCCGATGGAATATCACGTGACCATAGAAACGGTCAAGTGAGTATGCCAAAATCTTAAATTTACTTGTAAAAAATTTAATCTAATAGACTAGGGGTCTTGAACGCTATGGAACCCCCCCCCATCCAGTGCTCGGTGTCGGAGAGCAAAACATTTCATGTTTACGTATTATACAAAAGCTTTGTAATATCGCTTAAATTTACCTGGAAATGAAAAACTAATACACTGGGGAGTACTCCATACTCCCCCCTCGATCGTCTTTACAATCCATTTCACGCCGAAAACAAATACGCCGAAGTCAAAATGCCAAAAACAAAAACACCGAAAAACAATAACCCCCAAAAACAAAAATGCCGCAAACAAAAACGCCGAAAACAAGAACATAGAAAAACAAAAACAGCGAAATACAAAAACACCTAAAATAAAAATGTCCAAAACAAAAACGCCGAAGTCAAAACGTCGAAAACAAAAACAACGATTTTTAAAAACAAAAGAACAGAGTATAAACGAACTCAGAATATACAACAATATATCATTCGCGTGCTTTTGTTTTTAGCATTTTGACTTTAGTGATTTTGTTTTCGGCGTTTTTGTTTTCTGTATTTTTGTTTTTCAGTATTTTTGTTTATGATAATTTTGTTGTCGACGTTTTGACGTGAAATCGACAAGTAGTGTACATTTTTGGTTTTGACGACATTAAACGTAAATTTCTATGTGCAGTTAGTTGCCGCGTGTAACAAGTACATTGACCCAATTGTCATTCGGTCAATTTAGTGTAGCGCCTAGACTAATTCTTCTACTATTAGTAAAAGACTTTAGGATTTTATCGGTAAAATATTGCAGTAAGTAGATCAGATTACAAATGCACCCATTCCAGCTTAAGAGGGGAATTTTTCTCAAGAAGGAAAACCGTTGTCAACAGATGGCGCGACAATATAAAAACATAAAACCACAAATAAACCAAAATATTGTTGTTATAATCCTGAAATTTTAGAATTAAACTTTATATTTCTTTCGGTATAATGAAAAGCTTGAACTGAAACTGGAAAAAAGAAATTGTCATTTTAAGTGGCAAAAATTGTATTAAAATTAAACTATACAAAAAAATAATTAAAAAAACAATTTTCTACATAACTTAACAAATATACTACATTTTGTCTTATCTACATAAATAAAAATTATAAAATTATATTCTAAGTGTTACTGCAAATTGTTCCTTTTGCACAACTCTCTTCTTATCTATTTGTATATTTATTTTTTTAATTCATTACAATTGATAAATACATCGATATGATACCTGATTTTTAAAAATAAGTTTTATTTTTTACAATTAAATGGAATCCATTGACTAGTACCTAGTCAGTTTTAATTTTTTTATGTACGTGCGCGTAGGTACATAATTTGGTAACTTCAAGTATTGAACTCATATTTTAACGACGACCATTTCAATTATCAATAATCTAAAAAAAATCACAATACTAGTTAAGTAAAAAATGGCAATAATTAAAGTGACGAAGTAGTTCGTCACCTCGGAATCGCGTCCACTTAAGAGCTGCTTCACACGACGCGTCGTGCGGCACAAAGCGGACGGCTCCATTTTATTCGAGTAGCAAAAAAATTACAAATAGAAAATATTCGAATTTTTTTCTTGTAAAGTGGGTAAGTACACTGAATAAAGGCCACAGTTGCATTATAACAGCATTTTAAGGCAATTTTACTTTTTTAAAGCTAAGTTTATACGTTAAAATGCAAGAAAACATCCGATTCGTTTAATTTTCGCTTTCGAGCGCTCCGCTTGCCGAAAAATTTTTTTTTTATTTTGAAGAAAGCTAAGATAAAATCCACCCGTTATTCCGCTCGCGTTTCGTTCCTAAGAAATTAGCAATCTTCCTACTATTTAAAATATCTCAGCTTTTGTTTGATTTTTCGAGTTTTCGGCTTTATTTTCCGGTTTTTGGAAGGTGTCGCTTCATGTGTAAGGCAAGATGGTCCGATCTGGCAAACGATCGTTCGCAAACCGCGCATTTGAACGGCTTCGCGCCCGTGTGTTTTCTGTAGTGGCGTGTTAGTTCGTCCGATCGCGCGAATCTCCATTCGCATTCGGGCCACTGACACTGATACGGTTTTTCACCTGAAACAAAAAAGTTACGTTAGCCCCGGTTTCCCCTACGTTTCTAAAACGGCTTACCGGTGTGTATTCTTTGATGAGCTTTCAGATGTGAACTTTTGGTGTATACTTTAGTGCATCCTAAAATAAAAAAAAGTTAGAACAGGCAATGGTGGCGTGGTGCGACGACTACGAACCTATGAAATCACAATGGTGTATCCGTCTTTTCTCTAATTCGGGATTATTTCTTCTATTATATTTAACTAGCGACGTGTTGAGTCGATGAGAGTTTCCGTGTGGCGTGACCGAAGTTTGCTGGCAACCGGGATTTGGATAAGGTGGTGGTGGGGTGCGTCTGGGCAACGTGCCGCCTGGTGAGCCTGGTTCCGAACTGGGAGGTGTTAGGGGTGAAGCGTACATCAAACGAGACATTGGAGGGTAGAGTGCGTTGGCCGGAGCCGGACCCGGAGTTGCTACGCTATTATATTTGTACTGATGCGGGTGAGTGTTATTATTGGGATGAAGTAACGGCTGCTGTTGCTGTTGATAGTGCTGCTGTTGTTGCTGTTGCTGTTGCGGACTTGTCGGCTGTTGTTGTTGTTGTTGATTGTATGGCGAACTTGGAGTGCTCATTAGATGAAGCGTCGGAACCGATTGCTGCAAAATCTAAACGTTCGATTAGTAAGAAAGCCAAAAAGAGCACTTATACTTTGTACCTTTTCAGTTTTTATTTCTAACGGCGAAAGTAACGGCGTGGGCGCACAGTTAACGGCCAACTCGTCGACGGCCTCTAGTTTGACGTGGCCCGTCCCCACGAGCATGTTTGCATTTTCCGGATCTATGTTCTGTATACTACTAGCTATGTCCTCCCATAAGGGTGGCCGAAGGAAAACGTCATCGTCGGTACCGGGTAACGTCCGCATGGAGACATAACTCATGTTAGGCTGATGACGGTTTAAAGGCGATTCGAAAAATTCGTCCAATTGTGATGTGGAATCACGCCGCGGCTTGTCAAGTTCTTCTTCGAGTCTTCGCTCCCATTCTTGCTTGCAGAGGAAGGTGTCCAGGTCGCTTGTCTAAACAGAAAGAAAACCAAAACATGTAACGACTTTTAATTATAACGAGAGACATTGTTTTGTCATTCATCATCAAAGGTGAGAACAACTGGTGAATATGACATGGCAAAGGGTTATTTCTATTTTGTTCAATACATCGACCCAGCATGGCTTCGAAAATAACTTTCGACTTGTTCTAATTACCATACAATAAATCAGGAGGTGATGCACCCCGCTGAGAAGTCTCGTGCTATAGAATGACATTTAGTATAATTAAGAAAAAGGATTCGTCAGCAAAACACCAAACAAAAGAATCAATTCTCTTTCTTGTTGAAACGTAGGTGATTTTCAAAAAAAAAAGTTGCATCGCCCGGGTATCGAACGCGCGCCGTTCGCGTAGCACGCAAAAGGTACTTAGCGTATTGCGCCGTTAAAACAATTGAAGATGACAGTTGTTCCGTTAACCGTTACAAAAACAAAAAATGGCGCCTTTGTTTATGTCAGCTTATTAAATCGAATAGAAATTCTCAATTGTTATTGTAATTCAAAGCGAGTACGAAATGACGGTGTGATATAATAATAAAGCATGCATTTTCTTGTTCGCTAAAAGTTAACATGTAGGAAAAAAGATAAGACAAAACATTTAGTCACGTTTAACTAACCGCTGTTAACAATAAACGTGGACGCGAATTTATAATTGCAAATTATTGCAACTTTTATGAACTTTTGCTATTTTTCAAGTTCGTAAACAAAAATGGCGGAAACCGTTAGTATTAAAAACAAATGAATTCGCCGATGGTGGCATTTTCCCCAAGTGTAATTATTACGCGGTAAAAAATTATGTCTCGTCACGTAAAAAAATTAATAACCGACCTATATAAATAAAAGTCGACGTTAATGATCAATAAATAATTTTAATTCAACATTTACTTTTTAGGTTATCCATTCTACACAATATAGGTTTTACGGTTCAGATGTCTTTGATAGATTAGAGAATTTGTCGATATTTAGAAGGCTGTTGGGTTGTAAATCAATTTTATGGTGCATTTAAAAAAAAGGTCACACTTCTTCAGGACAAAATTTCTCAGCGTTTTCCCGCTTGTTTGCCATTTCCTTCATTCGGGGTCACCATTTAGATGTCAACTTTATTAGAAGAAATAAAAGACATTGTTTTTGAAACTGGTGGTTGCGGCGTAGTGTGGTCATTTTTAGGAGATCTACTTTTTGCATTGTATTCTTAACGTAAATTTTGTAATAATTAGCCAGAAAAAGGGCACCAAAAGTTGTGTTTATCTTAAAGGTGCAGAGAGAGAGCGCTAATTTGAAGAGATCTTATATTAAAAGGAAACACGATTGGAAGCTAATAGTTGTAGTGGGGTACTGATATACCGCAGTCGTGAATTTGATTCCCGATCAAGTATATGGAATTTTTTAGAACGTGTCTCCCTCACAAGATGCTGGTAATATCCTTGAGGTATTGAACGCCTGCTACTATAAAACGCTACGCTGAGATAAGTATATGATACATTTAATTATGTATTCACTTTGCACTCGGAGGGGGGGGGGGTTAGAAACATTTTAGCTCTAGTTTAATATTAATTTATAGAATAAAATTTGTTATTTTTCTTTTGCTTGTATTCCTCAAATAACCACCAAACACTTTCTAAAACTGAAGGGTTTCCATAGATAGAAGAAATCCCCTCTCCATATAGCTACCTCTCATAAAAAGAGAACTATTTGACCTCAAGTGAATTCTACCAAAGAATGCTAAGAATTTAAAGCCGGAGACTCATAGATATAGTAGTTCCTGAGAAAACAGACCGGGGGTCTGGGGGTATGGAATATCTCCCAGTCGTAGAAGGTGAATCATGACCAATGGAGGAATTGATTTCGGGAGACCAATTCCACCTGGGTAAAGTAAAATTAGAACTGATCATTTGAGAGTATTCGAAACCCCAAATCGAAAGAGACTGGGGTTCCTCCAGGTTAAGAAGGTAGAAGGTGTCGTTCCAATAATTGACCAATTAACCCAGAGCCAATTCTACTATAGCATGATAATTCTACCAGACCATAATACATTTTCTAGACCTGGAGGGTATTCCATACCCCCCAGACCCCCCGGTCTACTTTCTGGCGGTCTGATCTGCAAACCAGATTATTTTTTATAATCTCGTTAATCCAATCATGCGTGTCAGTGGTAAAGAAATTAACAAATTCCAAAAATAAAAAAATAAAATAAATTCCAAAAAATACGAACTTTAAGTATATACAAACAAAATAGCGATAAATATTATCAGAGTCATACTTTGGGGGAAATTGTTCCCTTGTCCACCTCTAAATACGCCACTGTCTGTCGCCAATGATTGACCACGCTACAGCTGAAAAATATGATTAAATAATCCAGAAAGGAGTTATTTTAAAATTTTTTTTTAAGTTTACAAGATTACCCCCCGCCCAAATAGCTCCCTCTCTCACGTAAAAGAAGTGGTCAAGTATGCTAGAAATTTATCACGATGTATCTACCGTTTAAAGCTGAGAGATTTTTATATCCATAGATTCTTAGATAATAAACCGGGGGTCTGGAGGGGGGGTACAGAATACCCCCAGCTGTAGAAGATTAATCGTTGCCAATAGTGGAATTGACCTTAGGAGACCTATTCCACCTTGGTAAAGTACAATTTGAGGGTATTCCAAACCCCAGATCATCAAAACGTAGACCGGGGTTCCCTAGCTCAAGAAAGTACCATTTCGTTAGCAATTACCAATTCTACTATAGCAAAGAATAATTAGAACTGGCTAGAGTTAAAATACCCGGAATCGTAAATACACTTTTCCCTATAGAAATGGCTATACCAAACAAAAGAACACAAAAATACAAGCTCTCTAAGGTGAGGATCAATCTTGTCGGAGTTGTAATAAGGCCACAATTTAATTTTGAAAATTGCAATTTTCCCATAAGAAATACATGTAAGTGTATTAAAATGAAAAAGTATCATTCATTCTGTTGGCGGTACGTGTGCTGTGCCTGGGTCGACAGTGACTAGTGGTGGGAGATACCAGTCGCTCTCAGAGATCCGTGGCGTCAACTTTCAAAATTTTGAGTTGGAGCCGCTTAAGGGATGTTTTTAATGAGTTTAGCACGTGTCAAAACCGCTCGAAGCCCGCACGAGCCCCGGAGGGCGAGGGCGGTGCGAGAGTAGGTTTTGACAGTGCAACCACCTCAGACACGAATTCACACAAAAGTGATTTTTTCGAAAATTTGTTGTCCGATCACAACTTTAATTTTTATTAGCTAATTACACCATTATCTATCATAATTCGTCGTGAAAACCGAGATTCTGATATATTTACTGTAGCCACAGCCTCTTTCAATTTTGAGGGCGGGGTTACAGTTGAAAAGAGCCAATGATAAAATTGCATTCCAAATTAACTTTAAAGCCGTTTTTCAAAATTGTGTGAAAATTCCGCAAATTTTATTTTTTATACGCTAATTAGACCCTCGTCTTTCATAATCCACTTCAAAATAGTAAAATCGCGATCCGGGAATCTTAACTGTCACCTTAGAACTGACCAAAATAAATTTTCGAAAGCTGAGACTCCCGGTCTACTTTATGAGAGTTTGGTATATTTTAACAGCAATTTTTCGCTTAAGTTCGACCATACCATAAATAAAAATTACGGATAAAATAAAACCGTGGATGGGGAGAGGTCTGGAGGTTGTAATATTTGCATTAATTTGTATTTCTTTTAGACTTTTTTTTATGTTTACAAAGGAGATTTTCCCGCCTCCCTCTAAAAATAATTTTCTCCCCCTTCTCTCTCTCGGGCACAAGGAAAAATTTTAAAATTTTTTATACGCTAATTAGACCCTCGTCTTTCATAATCCACTTCAAAATAGTAAAATCGCGATCCGGGAATCTTAACTGTCACCTTAGAACTGACGAAAATAAATTTTCTAAAGCTGAAACTGCTGGTCTACTTTCTGAGGGTTTGGTATATACTATAATAGCAAGTTTCGCTTAAGTTCGACCATACCATAGGTAAAAATTACGGATACATAAAACCGTGGATGGGGGGAGAGATCTGGAGGTTGTAATATTTACATTAATTTGTGTTTCTTTTAGACTTTTCTTATGTGTACAAAGGAGATCTCCCGCCTCCTCTAAATAATTTTCTCTCTTTCTCTCTCAGCACAAGAGAAATAATTGAAGAATTAATTAAGAAAGGGGCCTGGGAGTATTTCAAGTGACAGATTACTATAAAATACTTTATTTATAAATAATACTCTTTGGTAGAAATCAAGTGGAGGGATTTTAAAGAACTATGTTGATAACAGAATTGAGAAAGTTAAACTTCAGAATCAAAAACTGCAATAAACAATTTTTGTGCAAAAACCAAAAACATCAAAACAAAAGAACCGAAAGTACCACTAGTACAAACAAGATGCCACTTCCAATCAAATAGTCCTTCATATTGCGCTCATCATGCGCCTGAACTGTGGATTTGATCCAGCCGCAACGTCGCGATAATTTTCTCGTCCTGTGGTTGGTTGTTGACCGCCGATATGTTTTTGTATCCTGAGTTCTTTTATACTCAATTTTTTTATTGTACAAAATCGGTGTTTTTGTTTTCGGCGTTTTGACTTGTGAGTTTTTGTTTCCGCATTTTTGTTTTCGTAATTTTTATTTTTTGGTGTTTTTGTTTTCGGTGTATTGACTTCGGCGTTTTTGTTTTCTGCTTTCGACATGCTACAACAGTAATACTATACTTTTTCCGTCTTGTAGTTGGTTGTTGGCCGCTGATATGTTTTTGTACCCTGAGTTCGTTCATACTCAATTTTTTTGTTTTACAGAATCGGTGTTTTTGTTTTCGGCGTTTTGACTTCTGAATTTTTGTTTCCACATTTTGGTTTTTGGAATTTTTTTTTGCTGTTTTTGTTTTCGGTGTTTTGACTTCGACGTTTTTGTTTTCTGCTTTTGACATGCTACAGTAATACTATACTTCTTCCGTCCTGTGGTTGGTTGTTGGCCGCCGATATGTTTTAGTATCCTGAGTTCGTTTATACTCAATTTTTTGTTTTAATAAATCGCTGTTTTTGTTTTCGGCGTTTTGACTTGTGAGTTTTTGTTTTCGCATTTTTGTTTTCGTTATTTTTTTTGGTGTGTTTGTTTTCGATATTTTGACTTCGGTGTTTTTGTTTTTTCTTTTGACATGCTACAGTAATACTATCCGTCATGTGGTTGGTTGTTGGCCGCCGATATGTTTCTGTATCCTGAGTTCGTTTATACCTAATTGTTTTGTTTTAAAAATCGGTGTTTTTGTTTTCGATGTTTTGACTTCGGTGTTTTTGTTTTTTGCTTTTGACATGCTAAAGACTATACTTTTTCCGTCCTGTGGTTGGTTGTTGGCCACTGATATGTTTTTGTATACTGCGTTCGTTCATACTCAATTTTATTGTTTTTAAAAATCGGTATTTTTGTTTTCGGCGTTTTGACTTGTGAGTTTTTGTTTCCGCATTTTTGTTTTCAGTATTTTTGTTTTTCGGTGTTTTTGTTTTCTCAATTTATGCACTCAACTCGGGGTTCTACAAAGCAGAACCAAAAATTCTTTTTGTTTTTATGTAAACTAATTGAATGTAATGAAAGAGGGGGAGGATTGTAGTCAGTATAGCAACATTTTTGACTTTTCTAAAAGTCTTTGCACTATCACATGCTTTCCAAATAATTTTATTTGTAAATTTTAAAACTATAGGTTCCTTGTATTTTCGCGCACTAGGAGAAAGGGTGGCTAGCGTCAGGAAGACTCGAAGGTGGGGGTTAAAAGAATAAAAATTAAAACATCCAAAATGTATCGACTATTAAACAGCGCTAATAAAAACGTTATTCGCTTAAAATTTTAGTACCGAAAAGTTAAATAAATAAAATAAAAATTTGGTAAACTTGTAAACGGTTGTTTGATCATCGCGATTACATTATGTAAATTTTTGATTACTTGTGTATGAATTAGCCGTAAAGGTACATAGATGGTTGAACTATCAACGTACATACGAGTGCAATTAAGGTGGCACTTAAGTATCTTTTAAGAGAAATCCTTTTAACATCCAGAAGATATTTCTCAAGCCACTTTTATTTTTTGTTTGCCTGTATTAATTTTTGTGTTGTTTGTATAACGGAAGATTAATGAAAGTCAGAATTCAATCACGGTTATCACCTGCACTATTAATTTTAATTAGTCAAATCGACCCTTAATAGATTTACCAGGTGGTCGTCGGGGTGCATTATTTTTGCCGGTTTCATTAAAACATGGACTTTGGTGTAATGAAAGGTTCGGTTATAAAAATTGCCATCACGAAATGAAGGGGCCGTGTATGAGCACCTTGCGTGACGATGGTCGTCACTCAGGACCCTACTGATGCGTGGTGACTTTAATGCCCTCTGACATCCCACGTATAACCGTTGCCACGCTACTTGCTCATTCTGGAAATAAATATTACGATAAAAAGTTGATAATTATCCACCTACATTCCTCTTCCAGTTGCAAAAATTTCTCCAATCTTGTCCGACGATCTTTCCAAAATCAATCATCGCACTAATCGAAACCTTTTTTCTCTAAAAAGCCCCTGTCACGCCACTTTATAAACTCAATCAATCAAATCGATACTATAATTTGGTTCGTCTCAAAACGAGATGGTCCTCGGCTAATTAAAGTTATTGATTATAATACAGAAGCTGCTACTATCATTATTTTGGTATGTAAAGAAAACGGTTAAATCCAAGAATGTTGACCCTAAACAGTCTACTCCTTGACGAAGCCGAAAGTTATTAATTATCAGAGCCGGATTCTACATTACTTGAAACATTTCGGCTTGACAATTTGTGAAAAATGTTTTGCAGTGAATTGGTATGTATTTTTAAACTGTTCCGTCACTGTCCTGTCATTTGATTTGGCATCTGAATCTGTCACAGTTGATTGTAGATCGTTGATTGGTTAATTTCAAACCAATCCTGATTTTTGATAAGCGAGTGAGCGAGAGAGAAGTGCCAGTAGCATAATTTTATATTTTATCATAGAGGGTAAAAGCTAACTAGCTTAGAGTTAACTTACTGTCCATCCAATCAAAGAGGTTAAAAATGGAATTAATTCTGGGTTAACTTTGCAACTGGCAAACTAATTTCGAGATTTAGGTTTAGGCTCGGCAGAACATCAAGGGGGAGGGTACTAAAATAATCTATAATTAGAAACAAAAAGGTAATAAAAGACTAAAAATACTTGTAATTTTCTGATGAAAATGATGAAATCAAAATGAAAAACTGTTAAAGGACCGCAGTAGTGGCTTAATAATACCGCTAGCCGATTATAGCGCGGAAACTCCGTGTTCGAATTTGATTGCAGAAAACTTTTTTTTTATTATTATTGGTTTCTCTATTTCTTTCTCTTCTCATCTCCGTGTTTCATAAAACTCACGTCGTGTTATACCGCTTGCAGTTTTAATAGATTAAAATATAAGGACGTAATTTCCAAGCGGATTTAATTACTTTTGCTGCAGAAAAGATAAAAATTTATGGCACATAAAATTAGAAATGCTAAATACTAAAGCAAATAAAATTTTACACGTTAGACAAACACACAAAAATATGCTGTAAATTTTTTATTGAAAATTAAACAGCCATAACATATTTTACGAATTTTCGACTTTTATTAAGTTCTCCGCTGGTTTCTTTCCGGCGGTCCCCCGTATGGACGAACGCAAATTTGATTAGCGCTTTTTTGATATCTGGAATGTTTCTCTCAATGAGGAAGAGAATTTGAATTATTATGTATTAAATATTTCCAACTGAGCTCTATATAATTAACACTGGAGATGGAGTCGATTTCTAATAACAAATTAACTGTAAACCGTTATTATTAATTATTTATTTATAATCTTTAATCTCGATATTACAATAAATTGTTTTCGATTTAATAAAAAAATTGCTTTTCTCGTTTCTATTGCGTGTTTACATCATGGAATGCATTAACCTTTTGAAAAACTAAAATGAACATAAATTTTGTTAGTATCTTTTCATTTATTGCCAACTTTCACTTTTGGTTTTTGTTAAATTCGATTTTTCGCTCGACGCTCATTTTTCGAAATGTGTGAAAGGAAGAAAAATATGATTTTATATTTGATAAGGCGAATTCAGTAGTTGTTTATGTGACACAGATGAATTTTCAACGATAGCCTCACACGAAGAACAGAATAATTAATAAAATGCAGGTAGTTTTGCCTATTATTAATGTTTATCCAACACCTGAATAGTTAACAAATGGTCACCTTCTTTGTGAACTTTGTTCGAAACAGCGGTTCTCAAAATCACCAAAACGCATTTTGGCAATTTCAAATTTTTAAATTGACCCGCTCGGCGCGGTTTCCTGGGGTGATATACTGATGTGAACAATTTAGTGCGGAAATTTTATAACCCATTTTTTTATCGATTGCCAGATTTAAAGATAAAAAATAATCGGCGATTACGAATAAGTAACTATTAAGAAGTTCAATATTGTACACCAATGTATTACTAATCAAGAGGGGCCTGGGGGTATGGAATACCTTCCAGTTTTGCGATAACAAAAATATGGAACTATATCGATTAGGCCAGGTAAATGTTGGTAATGTAAAAGGAAGATTAAATTTATTAGAAACATTAAAAGTAATAAAAACTTTTGTATCCTTTTAATTTCTTCTTTTCTAATTAAATTCTTCATTGTTAATAATTAAATTAATGACGGATCTCATATTTCAGATAAACTTCCATGCAATACAAGAACCTAGTAAATTTAGTTACTAAAAATTGAGTTGAAAATATATCTGTAATTTAAGTAAAAATCTAGTTACATTTCATAAAATTACAACAATAAACGATCAACTTAGTTTTTAGTAATTCGACTTACTAGGTTTTTAGATTGTATCGTAAAAATGTGTTGTTATTTGGGAGTTTAAAGGAGTGTAGAATACTCTCAAGTTTCGTTTAAATCAAGATTTAAGAATTTGTTTAATAAGATTTTGTATTATACGGATTTTATTTGGATGGGAGGGGCGTGTAGATATTATTTTTCGGAATAGTATCTACCACGTAGGAGTGAGGGAGGGCAGATGTGGACAAATTTTAGTAAGTACTTATTTTTCTTTTAGAAAAGTACTCAAAATAGAGCGTGGAAATATCAAATAATTCCTTAATAGACAATCTTAAGGTAAAATAAACTGCCATAGGCGATTTTCTGATAAGTTAAAGTGTTTACAAAAGTATGCAATTAAATCTACATTTGTAATTTTTAAATATGAAATAATTATTAAAATACTTGAGAAATGCTAAAACTTAAAGCATTAGTTACAATTTTCAAAAATTAGCTTCACGTGCGAGTTTTGAAAATTGCACAGTGTGAAATGGGTTATAAGAAGCGTTTCTAGAACCAACTCGAGAGGGTACAGTTATAAACTACTAAAATTAGAGAAATTCTAACTTTAATATATAAAAATGGAGCATATTTAATAAGGGGGCTTCAATTACAAAATCAATTAACCATTTAGAATTTCCATCCTCAACTGAATTTAATATGCTTTCATTAATAATTTATAGGGGAAGGGGACAGATCTGTCCACAGATCGCCCACTGTTTCAAATTTTTATTTAAAATTTCAAACGGTAACTTCTCATTTGTTTTATAAAAACAGTTGCTCATTTTAAAACAGCCATTTTGTATTTTTATCTCTTAATGTCAAAATAATATTGTATGACCGCAGAAACTCGTGTCTTAAAATTTTAAATTTAATCATCATAATGTAACTATTTAATAAAGTTTGTATGATTTTAACTTTACTTGACCATTTTGAATTTATAATTTAAAACATAAAATATTATTGTTTGACCACAGAAACTAATATTTGAACCTTAATTTTAATTAATTAGTTGCAATTATGTAGTGAAGATACTACGATTTTATGTTTATTTGTCCATTTTGAAGCTGCCATTTCATATTTTTATTTTTAACCTCAAAATATTATTTAATGACAACAAAAACTGCTGTGCTACAATATTAGAAGATTAATTTTAATAATTTGCAACTATTTAATCAAGCTTGCATGGTTTTTGTCTTTATTTAATCATTTTGAAGCCGCCATTTGTATTTTAAATTTTTATGCAAAAATAATATTATATGATCACAAAACGTCGTACCTTAAATTTTTGAACTTAAAGTTTAATCATAGTGTAGGTATTTAATCAAGTTTGTATAATTTTATCATTATTAGACCATCATAAAACCGCCATTTTGTATTTTTCACCTTTCCGGTCAAAATAATATTGTACAAACCTTTCTGTGCTACAATACTTGAACTTTCATTTAATTATTTGCAACTATTTAATGAAGAGTGTATGATATTAATCATTATTTAACCATTTTGAAGTCGCCATTTTGTATTTTTTATCGTAAAAGTAAAAATATTATTTTATGGATTTAAAACTTGTGTTTTATTTGTGTAAATTTGAATTTAAATTAATTTTAATTATTTAGTGAAATATCTCTGATTTTAATACTTTTTCGACTATTTTAAAACCACCATTTCGTATTTTCCACTTTTAAACTCAAAATAATATTTTATGACTGCAAACGTTTCCATTCTATAATATTTGAACCTTAATTTTAATTATTTGCAACTATTTAATGAAGATTGCATGATTTTTTATCTTTATTCAACAATTTTGCAGCCGCCATTTTGTTTTCAATCTTAAATGTAAAGTATTATTGTATAACTACAAAAACTTGTGTGATATAATATTTCAACCTTAATTTTAGTTAATTATAATTATTTAGTAAAATCTCTATGATTTTAATGCTTTTTTGACCATTTTAAAACCGCCATTTTGTATTTTCCACTTTTAACGTCAAAATAATATAGTACGACTGCAAACGTTTCCATTTACAATATTTGAACCTTACATTTAATTATTTGCAACTATTTAATGAAGAGTGTATGATATTTATCATTATTTAACCATTTTGAAGTCGCCATTTTGTATTTTTAATCGTAAACGTAAAAATATTATTTTATATCTTCAAAAACTTGTGTGCTATAATATTTGAATTATAATTTTAGTTAATTTTAATTATTTAATAAAATATCTATGTTTTTAATACTTTTTTGACCATTTTAAAACCGCCATTTTGTATTTTCCACTTTTAAACTCAAAATAATATTTTATGACTGCAAACGTTTCCATTCTATATTATTTAAATCTTAATTTTAATTATTTACATCTATTTCATTAAGGTTGTATAATATTTATCATTATTCAATCATTTTAAAGCCGACATTTTGTATTTTCATTTTTAAACTTAAAAATATTACTGTACAGCTTTAGAAACTTGTGTGCTAATATATTTTAATCGTAAGTTTAATTAATAGTAATTATTTAGTAAAATTTCAATGTTTTTTGACCATTTTAAAACCGCCATTTTGTATTTTCCACTTTTAACGTCAAAATAATATTGTACGACTGCAAACGTTTCCATTTTACAATATGTGAACATTAATTTTAATTATTTGCAACTATTTAATGAAGTTTTTATGATTTTTATATGTATTCGACTATTATAAAGCCGCCATTTTGTATTTTCCACCTTTAACATCAAACTAATATTACATAATCACAAAATTACTGTGCTATAATATTTGAATTTAAATTTTAATTATTTGCGTTTATTTAATCAAGTTTGCATGACTTTCATCTTTATTCGACCACTTTGAAGCCGCCATTTTGTATTTTCTTCTTAAATGTTTTTTATCTTAAAATATTAACTGTAAAAATATAATTGTATAACCACAAAAACGCGTTGATATTAAATTTGAACCTTAGTTTTAATTAATTGTAATTATTTAGTGAAGTTCATATGATTTTGTTTATTCGACCATTTTAAAGCTGCCATTTTGTATTTTCCACCTTTAACATCAAACTAATATTACATAATCACAAAAATTACCGTGCTATAATATTTGAATTTAAATTTTAATCATTTGCGTTTATTTAATCAAGTTTGCATGATTTTTATCTTTATTGGACCACTTTGAAGCCGCCATTTTGTATTTTCTTCTTAAATGTTCTTTATCTTAAAATGTTAACTGCAAAAATATAATTGTATAACCTCAAAAACGCGTTGATATAAAATTTGAACCTTAGTTTTAATTAATTGTAATTATTTAGTAAAGTTCATATGATTTTGTTTATTCGACCATTTTAAAGCCGCCATTTTAAATGTTTTATTTTTAACGTCAAAATAATATTGTTGCAAGACCGTACGAGCTAAGTATGAACACCGAGTGCACCAGATTTGCACAATTAGTCAGTAAACTTACTCTAAAAACGAGACGTAAGCCTCTTTCTCTAGAGAAAAGGTACGGCATTAAGACCCCATAGCTGTTAACACTGGATTCGACGATATTATTTCTTGGAGCTTTAATTGCCAATTAGTCTATGTACACGTTCAGAAGTAGAAGCCTGAGAAATAAATGATAACCGTTCATGTCATCTTGTCAAGTGCTATACAATTGACGGAATTTTTTTAAATAAATAGAACCCCAAATAATAATAGGTTATGAGCCCAGTAAAAGAAAATATTAACTATTTTTTCCATTTTTCAACGTAATGAACGGTTTTTGGCTGGACGACCATATCAATCGCGGAGACAAGATCAGAGTGGCCGCTAGATTTGTATATGCCTATCTACATTTTGAATCGACGTTAAGTGCGGCCTTTAGGCTGCACAACCTTTAAATCTTGTTAATATATTACCTTAATGCCTTGTTTTTAATGCTCCATTAAGTTTCAGTTAGGTTAATCAGTGATTTATTGAGCAATAAAAGTGTCAAATTTTACTCGCCACTTGAAGGAAGGCAGCGACAGAGCGGTGTTCTTGAAACGGTCACCCATCTAAATGCCAACCGCATATTTTAATATTTATTAATTTTGTTAATTATTAGCCGTTCCCTTTTCAAGAAGTTTTTTGAAAAAGCGACGTTGTTTCGTTACCACTGTAAGGACATTAAATATTGATAAATGAAGTTATCTCGCGAAGTGTAACCTAAACATTTCAGTGATTTTCCAAAAAATATTCTCGTTTTTATCTGCCAAACATTCTTTGTATGGCAATTAATTTACACGAAGATGATTTCATTTTTTCCCTCATTACACACACGCATTACATTTCAAAAAGTTGTATGATTAATTAATTATCGTGTAATTTAATTACCTTTACACAAAGTATCGAATGACTTTCAAATTAATTAAATTCGTAGCTGAATACGAAATTACTTTTAATTTCCTGCCCTAATTTTTTCCAACAACACAATGCTAATCCTTCGTCTCGCTACGGCTGAACAATTTTTAAGTAAATAAATGTCCTGTAAAGTTGCGGTACCAACAAACCGCAAGCTTCTTTAAAAGGCAATATCTCAACCGACAAGAATTTCAAACCATCATAGAAGTCATCAATCGCTAAAATTGAATAATACATGGCGCGTATTGTACATGAACTTCTTTACTTCATAAGGTTTGAAGCTTTGAACCTCATATATTATTTTTCATCCGATGTCATTGAACGGATTGCAAATTTGTTATTCGTTCGCTCCATCTTTTTTAAATTTTTCAACATTCTCGCACGTGTTGTTATTGCAAAAATGAAGTTTTTGACCTCGACGTTTTTTGAATCTCGCGCGCAAAGGGGTGAAATAATTAAGCGCGTTTGTTTTGCTCTGCAAACCGATGACTTCTTAACTCTTAAGGTAAACCAGTGGACCTGTCACGCAAGAATTCCAGCAAGTTTATTTCCTGTCCGTCTCTGGTTATCTCATCTTGAGTAAACACGGTTCATTCATAACCACCATTCATGGTCATCTCATCACTCACTGACTTCTTTCTAATGCCTCGAGATTTGTGACACCGATAACACTCGACCCATCCGTATTATTGTCAAAAGCTTTAAATCATAAAGATATGATGTCTGGTTGCTTCATCAATTTAAAAAAAAACGACTCAAAATTGATTATTCCGTTTTGGATATAATTATTTTGCTTTAAATGGAGAAACCAAGAAGAGAACTCAAGAAAAATATTCCCTCCCCCGGGCACATTAAAAACAACCCATTATGAAATACTCCTATCAAAAGCGTAACTGGGGAAAGAGGTATGAGGCTGGATTTTTCCTACTAACATAGGAAAACTCCCAATAAAATATAAATTAATTAATCTCTTTTGTTATGGAAAGATAAGCAATGGAAGACGTAGGCCCCTAGTGCGGCAATTAATAATTTATTATAAAATAGGTATTTTAAAAAAGTTATTGATTTCAACAAAGATAAAATTCAATTTTTTCTGATGGTATATCATTTCTATCCTCCCCAGCGCTTGAACCACTAATCTCTGTCTTTATAAATCCCGAGATCCCACGATTCCAAGCTGCATCACAAGGACCAGTTAGTCTTGTTATTAAATCTACATGTTGTTTAATGAAATTCAAATCCTGATTTTTAAGATAAAATCCCCACACCCCCTCCCCCGACTTATTTCTTAAGGATGCGGACTTACACTGCAATTAAACTTACATGAAAGGACGCACCATCTTAAATCGTCAGGAATAGACAAGGGAGTCCGCAATGGAAAAAAATGTGGAAAGTAACTAAAAGTAATAAGAAATTAAAAAATTCCCCCCTGAAAAGGGGATATGCAGTACCAGCAGACCTTCCGGTTGGCTAGGGTATGCTAAATACCTTGAAATCCTATATTTTTATTCTGTAAAGCTTTTCTTTTATGTTTCTCAAAACTTCTTTCTGTATGCGGGGGGGGGGTAATATATTTTGCTGGAGGTCCCCACATCAGATCGTGCATTTAGTATAACTACATAGAAATATGGAAGAATTGAAATTCACAAATCTTTTCGCAGTTCAGCGACGGGAGATTGCTACTTGTGAAAACCATATAAGCCGGGAATATGAGGGGAACTCCATCCCCCCCCAGGTATGCACGAAAAAGTTAGTTGTATTTAAATTTGACCATTTTTACATTAATTTGCTTTTCAATATTTAAATAATAATAAGTGTGCCTTATTGGGGTATTCCATACATACCCCCAGACCCCCACCGGTTTGGAAGCCTTTCAATTTTTTTAGGCGGCACTCTTCAGGAAACTTTGTAACCACTGCACAAAATTCACCTTTATTAGTTTAGCGGCTCGAGAGGATTAAATGAAAACCAGATAAACCGGGGTGTAGAGAACAATTGGAGACAAAAATTAAATAGACATTTTGGTAAATCAATATTAGGGGGGGGATATCCCAAACCCCCGAATAACAAAGATACATGAAAACGCACCTTCTAGAGCTAAATTCTAAATCATCAGGAGTAACCCCAGGAGCCGGTAATAGAAAAAAATGTGGAAAGTAAATAAAAGTAATAAGAAATTGAAAAAATACCCCCCGGAGAGGGGGAATATGTAGTACCAGCAGACTTCCCGGTTGGCTAGGGTAATCTAAAAAATTTGAAAATCTGTGTTTTTATTCTGTGAAGCTTTTTCTTTATGTTTTTGAAAACTTCAATCTGTATACCGTGGGGGGGGGGGGGGAAAGATATTTTTGTTAGGGGTCCCACATCAGATCGTGCAGTTTTTCAAATAACTAAATAGAAATACGGCAAAATTAAAATCTACTGTAAATCTTGTATTTTTATTCTGTGAAGCTTTTCTTTTATGTTGCTAAAAACTTCTTTCTGTATGCCGGAGAGGAGGGGGTAATCTTTTTGTTGGAGGATTTAGTATAACTAAATAGAAATATGACAGAATTGAAATCCACTTCACTAAATTCACAAATCCTTTCGTAGTTCAGCGGCGGGAGATGGCTACTAGTAAAAACTGTATAAAGCAAGAGTCTGGGGGGTATGGAGTACCTCCCCCACCCCCCAGGTATGCACAAAAAAATTTGCTTGATTTAAAATCTGCCATTTTTACATTTGCTTTTCAATATTGAAATAATAATAAGTGTACCTTATCGGGGTATTCCATACATACCCCCTCACCCTCTGGTTTGGAAGTTTTTTTTTCAATTTTTTCTAGGCTGCACTCTTCGGAAAACTTTGTATCCATTGCACAAAATTCACCTTTAGTAGTTTAGGGGTTGAGATGGCTAGGGTATGTGAAAACCGTATAAACCGGGGAGTCTGAGGGGACTGTATACCCCCCCCCCCTAGGTATGCACTAACAATTGATATATTTCAATAATCAGAACATTTTTCAAATAATGATAAACAATGGGAGACAAAAATTAAATAGACATTTTGGTAATTCAGTATTGGGGATTCAGTAAACTGAGAGTCTAGGGAGTTTGGATTACCCCCATGTAATCATGAAAAATTGGTTGTAAAATTTAAAAATAGCAAAAATTATCGCTCAGCCAGGAGAGATTTCCTCAAATTCTTTGGGAAGACATTTTTGCTAGCTTGAATCTTAAACTTACTTCAGATTAGTAAATTTATTTTTTTGGCAACTTAAAAATGTGATTATGACTCTAAATCATTAAAAATCTGATGGCTGAAAATTAGAAAAATCATACAAACAAAAAAATAATTTCTTTTCAAGGTGAGGGGTACAGGGATATTTTATAAATTATAAAAGAATTTAAAATTACAGCGACAATCTACAAATTGCAAATTAATAATTTAAATTACAAAAACTGTAATTTGAAGTAATAAATTGTGACCACTGATCCAACAGTGTATTGTATAAAAAGCAAGTAAAAAATTTATTTAAATTTAGTATAAATAAAAAGTTTTAATTTAAAAAAGAAAATTATTTTATAATTTAATAAAATTTCAAAATTCTCAGCCACACACTGTAGACGCATATTTTAAATAGTTATCATTTTGAATCATAGCAATATATAAATGAAAAAATCAGAAGGGTTCGAAGGTCTTGATTTAATCTACAAATTACGATTATTTTACGTTTATATTCTGTTTGATCTAATTTTAGATGTATCTGCTTCTGGTGGTTAGGAGGGAGGGGGAGGTGTTTAATTAGATATTTTTCAAAAACCATGCATCATATTTATTTGTTTCTGAGGTTAAATCATATATCGAGTGCATAGCCACCACAGCTATCATTTGTTACTATGGTGGGTGATGTGGCGGTCCTAGAATTAGTGACAAATCTTGAGTTCAAATGCAGATCGAGAAAATTGTTTTTCTACTATACACAATTCCGTACTGTTGCGGCATAATATACCAAGTCGTTAATAATCCCATGACAAAAAATAATTAAAACGATCTTTGAAAACAACGTGGCTACTGTACACGTTTTCGACGAAAACACCGATGCTGCTTCAAACAATGGATTCAATTTACGAAGAACTTTCGTCACGACAATCATGCGCGTGCTTTCTGCAACGTAATAATTGTTATTATCTTAATGATCATGAGTTCGCGGTGCAAAAAAATCGATAGAAAGTTCATGTCACTTGAGCAAAATGTCAAAATTGAGTGACATTTTGCTGAAATGGCGGCGGAAGGCGAAGGGATCACCCAGTCGCACTTTTTGCTGGCAAAATACAAAATCCGAGTTTTGGATCCCGAAAAGGTCGGTTTGGACATTCCCAGAAAGTTGACCGAAGAGTTCGTGGATGAAAATTTCGAAAATAATCCGCATTATCACGCCGGACCGGTGGCTTTAGGTAAGAGAAAGTTTGTTTTCTCTCGAACCGCCCTCGTAACTAAATTAGTAGGTCAAATTAAAATTGCGTAAGTTTAATTATTACTTTTTTCGTTAAATTACAGAATACGTGAAATTAGAAAATCGAAGCTGTTGTAATAGAGACACTTGTATGCAAATGTTATGGTGCTGTTATCTTCCGATTCTGGCATTAAGCCATTGCCTTTTTGGATGTTTTAACAGTTTTTGCGATTGCTTGTCACGATTAATGACAAATCTCGAGGAAAATTACACGTTTAATTGTTGCTTTTGTTGTAAATGTTGTAAATTGACTACTTAACATTAAATAATAATAAAACTTGTTATGTAATATCTCCAACACCGACTGGAGTTTGCAGAGAAAAAGTGAAAAGTCGTGCACGATCCAGAGCGGTCATAAAAATGCTACAAACAAGTTATTAATTTATTAATTATTTATAGTAAAATACTTATGCCATTACAGCTTTAATATGAATTCGCTTGGCATTCCTCACCGATTCATTGTCCTTGGGGCTTGTAATTAGTGTAATTACAAAATTGCAAAAACTAAAGAGGGTTATTGGACCTACTGCGCTACGTGGAGGGTGAAAAAAATTGTGTTGATTTTAGTAATTGCCGGAAATTATCATACAATGTTTATTTAATCGATATCGCTTAATTAAGTGTGCTAAAGCAAGAAAATAATGGACAAAATTTACCGTTAATTCAACACTCGATAACTTAATTAGTAACCTTTGCGAGGCCAACTCGCTAAAAATTTAATAACCGCATCGGTTCCAATCCTTAGGGATAATAACCGTAACAAAATTTTACGATTCCTCCACGTAATTTTATGCGTCGGCCAGAGACGGACTTGCATAAAAATTAATTAATTAAAGGTGAGCTAAGAAATTTTTTTTTGATTAAAGATAAAAGTCATCCCTTAAATTGAAATACGATCCCTGCTTCGTTGGGGTAACGCCGCGAAACACAATTACAATAATGAGGTTATAACTCTTCCCCTAAGCGTGGTCTGACTTCATAACAGCCCCATTACCAAATTACCACACGCGCGTCTCACATTAGCCCTATTTAAACATCGACCCTTCTTCTTACATAATTTCATCACTCTTCCCCTAACTTGCCATCCGCACACGCAAAGGTGTTAAATAAACATACTTTTTTTTTTTTAACCACGAAGGTTAACTGTTTTTCTAACAAAACGAAAGAATTAATAAAATCAAGGATGTAGTTGATTGATCCAAAACAACAAAAGGATAAAATGGGACCCAAGAAGTCCTTTAAAAGTTTTATATCACACAATTAGTGACGAATCCAAGACCGGATTAAGGGGGCATCGCATAGTTCTGTCACACAGCTTAACCTTTGGCTTAGTGGTTGCCAAAAATGTTGTCTAAGAACAATTTACGAATTATTATCTCTTTCTCTCCCAAAAGTCCTTTGTCCTACGAAAAAGTATGGTGACTGCTTGATTGTTTAGAAGGGTTTTTTAACATCCAAACCTCGGTACTTTGTCATTGCCTTCCGGAAGAAGACGGTCAGAATTTAATTCTCATCCCGCCCGGATTCGATCCGGGGCGCGCGGCTTAGTAGTTGACGCACTTAAATGCCAATCCGTAACCTTCTTCTTCTTATTACAAATTATTATGCTAAGTCTAAAGCAGCTACTTCGAAAACTAATCGGCGCAAAGAATTTTTCAAAAGCACATGGAAAGATTCTGTCATTTCCTCTCCGTTTCCCGTTCGTCTGGTTTTCTGAAAAATTGTTAAAAGCTTTACTGAATCAAATCATCAGGCTCCAAGAATGCTATGCACCTTAACCTTCGTAATATGCGTGTGATCTTATCTACCATCTTTTACATGGGCCTTTCACGGATCGACTTTTGGCCTCCCTTCTACACGAGTCGGCCTTCGGCCTCCCACTAAATCCTGAAATTTATTCTATGTTAACGCAACCCCTACATCTAGCAATTTTTTTACGATTTGTAATGAAAACCATCACGTGCGAAACTCTTACTGCTGCGCGTATGCAGGAAACCAATGATCACTTTTGCGAGACTCTGCCACAGCCTTCAAAGAGGTAAAACATCGATTAAAAGAATTATCTAACCCAGGCCTTGGGAAATCCACTAGGAGGCAGAGGAGGAGTAAACAAACTCACACTTTACTATTATACTCTTAAACCAAGACAGCAGTATCTTTCCTTCCGATATCTCGCAAAATTCCAAAAATTTAATTATGTTTAGGTGGCTCCCTCTATCAGAAACCTAATATTCAATAATATATTATTCACACACTTCATAAACTATGCTGCAAAATCGTCCAAGGTGATAAGATAAAAAACCTTCAATTATTTACATCTGAAAAATAAACCGATGCCGCATTAGTTTTCCTGGGAATAATGAAATAACATCCTGGGGGTTATATCATACCTCCCAGGCTCTCGGTTCTTTATCTTCATGTTTTAAAATAAATGTTTTCAAATTAAATGTCACGTTACCATATCAACGGCCAAGAAGATAATTACATCGATCTCTTCAATTCACTTCTGAAAAAATGAACTGCACAAAGGAAAGGATCTGGGGGGTTATGGAGTTTCTCCCCAGTGCCCAGTATTAGGAGGCAGAATGTCAAACATTTAAATATTATTAAGAAACTTTAACCGCATTAGTTTTCTGGCGCTGGTGAAGTAATATACTGGGAGTATATTTAATGTACTCTCTGGGGATATTCCATACCCCCGAGACCCCGGTCATCTTTATTTTTATTTTATTATTTTAATAGATCCTTCTAGATTAAATGCTACGTTATCATAGCAACTTTAAAAATGATATATTCGTTATCTTTAATTTACTTTTAAAAATTTACTGCATGAACGGGGGATCTGTAAAGTTATGGTCAGTATTATATGCCCAGTATTAGGAGGCAGAATGTCAAACATTTAAATATTATTCAAGAACTTTAACCGCATTAGCTTTCCTGGAGATGGCGAAGTAATATTCTGGGGGGTATATTTAATGTACTTCCTGGGGGGTATTCCATACCCTCCAGACCCCCGGTCATCTTTAGTTTTATTTTATTATCTTAATAGATCCTTCCAGTTTAATGCTACGATATTATAGCAACGCTGAATATTTAAGATATATTCGTTATCTTTAATTTACTTTTAAAAAATCTACTGCATAAACGGGATGATCTGGGAAGTTATGGAGTTTCCCCAGTGCCCAGTATTAGGAGGCAGAATGTCAAACATTTAAATATTATTCAGGAACTTTAACCGCATTAGCTTTCCTGGAGATGGTGAAGTAATATACTGGGGGTATATTTAATGTTCCATACCCCCAGACCCCCGGTTTTTTCATTTTAATTTGTTATCTTAATAGATTTCCCCAAATTAAATGTCACTCTACCATAGCAATCGTCAAGCAAATATGTTGAAATCTTCAATTCTGTTATGAAAAAATAAACTGAATACACCGGGGGGATCCTTCCTATGAGCAGTATTAGGATTCAGAATGTCAAACGTTAAATATTAGACAGTAACTTTAACCGTATTTGTTTTTCTGAGAATAGTGAAATATTATACTAGGGGGTATATTTAATGTTCTACCTGGGGGTATTCCATACCCCAAACTCCCGGTCGTCTTTGTTTTAATTTTATTATTTTATTGATTTCCCAAATTAAATTTTTCCAAACTAAATCTCATACAGCAAACAGCTGTATGATATCGATCTAATTTTTCTGGAAATAATGAAAAGATATACAGGGGGAAGGGGAGTATTCTATACATCATCCCCCCTCCCGGTTGTTTTTATTTTTATTTTACTATCTAAATAAATCCCCCGAGAATAAATGTCACGTTACCATAGTAACCGTTAAGTAGATATCAAATAAAATATTCAATTCACTTCAGAAAAAATAAACTAAATAGACCGGGGGCTGGGGGCATATCACCCCAACACCCAGTTTGGAGAGGCAAAACGTTTCAACATGATACAGGAACTATGATACTGTTTTAGTTTCTTGGAAATGGTGAAGTTATTATATTGGGGTATACTTAATGTTCTAATATTGAACACTTCCACAGAAAAAGATTAAAAAAGATTGTAACTCCAAACCCCCAGCCCTTTTTATTTTATTTTATTATCGCAACTGATTTCCCAGATTATTTAAAAAATTAAAGAAAATGCAAAAAAGTTTTAATAAATATATTAATCGTAAATTGCAGGACCCTCAAAAGGCCGCATAGAAAAATGTTCTAAGTGCTCCTTTGTTACTGAGTCAACCCTGTATGTGTTCTATATTCATGTTTGACTTAATAAATTTAAAAAATACATCAAATTTTTATCTAATCGTTTCAAGTCAATAAAAAAACTCTCCAATTTTTCAAAAATTTTTGAACAACCCAGCTCTCGACGCTTAACGTCGGGGAATGCGGAATTTACGTGATCGATAACTTTATGTTGGAGTAATTCGTCATTGCTTCATCGATGCTCGCGTTTATTGTTCGTAATATTTTGAAGATTTTTATGAATTTGAATCCAACTTTTGGTAAATCGACCCCGTCTCAGGGATATTTCGCAGCAGCAGAAAGCAGTTTTCGCTAAAAAAAAGCAGCTAATCGTATAGTCGTTCATTGAATTTAATGTAGCTCCCAGACTAAACTTTGTACTATTAGTAGAGAGCTGGTTTTATTAATAAGATATTATAGCAAGTAGACCCGGGTACCAGTTTTGATCATGCCAGCACTAATGCATCCATAAAACCCCCGGTTTAATTTAGGAATACAAACCAAAGTGGTTAGTAATCCGTCGAGCCGCAGGCGATTTTTTTGAAAAATTCGCACGTTTTAGGAAATTTAAGGTAGATTTTTATATTTTATTATTTGAGCCGCTCTTTCCTTTCTATAGTACTTAGCCTCACCCTTTCCCTGTGCAAAGCATATAAAAAGGTAGAGTAATATTTACTTACCGGCGTTCCGCATTGCAAGTCGAAAAATTGATCACATTTTTTGTATTCGCAAATTTAATCAACCAATAAATGTGAAGAGTTCGATTGAGGTCAAATTTTATGCGATCTTTATTACCTAAAAAGTCATTCGTTAATATTTCAACAATAAATTAATTTATTGCAATATTTTAGCACATAAATAACGAATAATTAAAACCATAAAATACGATAGTTAAGACTGTAAAACATGCATTACATTAATAATTATTATTATTATTGTGCCCACTCGAACAATATTTGCGTTAATTGGAGAAAATAATCAAAATATGTTTTATGCATTGCGCATACAAGGTCTCTGCGCTTTTCGCGTTATAAAGAAGATATTGATGATTCATTGTTTTGTAATGGCCGTTACAGAGGTGTAAAGTATATAAAAAGCTTGTATGTAATTAAAATTTACTGGTACATATTGTACCTACATTTCTTTCTTCTTTCGTAATTTGTATTGAAAATCTATGCAGGGCCGTATTTGACGTCACGCTGGTTGATTTTTCAAATGTCAAGTGCATAAATACGTTTTTGCATAAGAAATTATTATAGATATTATAATTTGTTCGCATTTTGCCGAGTTTCATGGGAATTGGGACACATCGGTGAGCAAACCAGTCAGAATACATGCGTGCGGAACCATTCGCGAAATGCCAAACGTCATTGCGTCTAACACGTTTAATATTATGTAAATAAGGAAGATCAATTTCGTGCTTAATTGTTGGTTTAAGTAAGTAGCAAATTAGCGTTGTCGAAATAATATTTGATAAGTCGACTTCTGTTTGATTAAAGATCCCGTTGCTTTCGCGCGACTTTTACTCGAACCACCCTCGTAGTACATAATTACAGTGCCGGCATAGCTATGAATAAAATTTCAATATTTCTAGCGAAAACCATAATTACCAGATGTTTTAACGTAAATTAGTTCGAATTAAATTAATAATTTATAGCGCAAGTTCATTAATTAGTTACACATTAATTAAGAGTCACATCGAAAGCTTAGCTCTTCATTCTTGGAATTATTTAAAATGGCTTTTCATTAATCCACATTTAAATGTGTATCAGATATTTATGATCGCAATAAACCTATCCGTACTTTCCTTCCCTATAGCCAGTTCGACCTCACAATTAATTAATTTATTCATAAAATTATCGTCGACCTGCAGACGAAGAGATTAATTAAACTTTTTGTAATTAGAAAACGCAAGTGGCGAGCAAAATTGATTTTTTTACACAAATAGGGAATAATTCAATGAATTAATTAAGTAAGTACGTTTCTTGTTATCAATAATTCTTTTTTCCTTACAAGGACAAGCTTTCACCTATCAGCGTTACAGTTAAATTTTATTAATTAACCATAAAGAAAAACTGAGCAACTTTCATCTGTTGTGATTAAAAATCAACATCCTCATTCTGGGGCCCCACTTAAATCGACCACACAGCACCGAATTTCCCTCGAAGATCGAAAAATAATTTGACAAAACTGCAAAGGGTACGTGGCGATGGTTATTTGTGAGAGAAACATTAAAAATAATTAACGACGATTTTTCACCATTTAAAGATGTTATCAGCATGATCGCGACGAATTTGGCTTAGTTTTATGGTGCACCGCACGCGAACTTGCAATCTGAGTTTTGTCCGACTCGCAAATGGTTGTTACTTTAATGAAATTAAAATTCATTTATTCCGGAACATTATCAGTCTCAGCAGTCACAGTAACGATTTTCTTAGAAGCTTGCATTAGCTAATTAATGATTCGTCTTCTTTCGTGCTACTATTATACGCACCAATAAATTTTTCCGACCGAAATATATTAGAATCTCATCTTCTAAAGGTCAAATATTCGTATATTTCATAAGCAGAAATATTTTCAATTTTTTTGTAATAGTGCAAATGCAGTTTCAACAATTGAATTTAAAATTTAAAACATCTCCAGTGCAATTTTTAAAAAATTGAAAGTGCACCATTTTACCGGCAAAAAATCGCTTATAGTTCGCAAAAACAGTTAACAATTTAAAAAACTGATTAAATATCATTGGTGGCTCAAAATCAAACAAAACCTGATAATTTCTCTAAGAAAACACTTTGAATTAAAATTTTTAAGAATTTGTGGTTGAAACATCAAAAGTCAATTAAAATTCACTTTCGGTTAAAAAATTCGCCACTTTGAAAGTAATCTTTAATATCAAAATTGCAGTTTAAAATAAATTTGCAATTTTGAAATGCCGGAAGCAACTCATTTAGAATTTTTAAAAATTAAGTCAGGAGTTGATAATCTAACCTATTATCCATAAAAAATTAGTTTTGATTCTCAAAAATCGGTTAAAAATTTTGAAGAACTGATTAAGCTTCCTTGGTTGCTCAAACTTAAACAAAACTTAGGAATATCTCCAAAAAAGTTCTAAATTGCATTTTTTTGAATTTAGGGTTGAAACATTAAATTTCTATTAAAATTCACTTTCGGTTAAAAGAAATCACCACTGGAAAAACAATTTTTAATATCAAAAATGCAGTTTAAAAATTAAATTTAGAATTTTGAAATTCCGGGGGTATTTAAACTATTTGTTTTACAATTTTCAAAAATAAAGTCACAAATTCAGAATATTATAGATAAGAAATGGTATTTGGCTTTCAAAAATCGGTTAACAATTCCGAAAAAACCGATTAAATCTCATCGGTGGCTCAAAATCAAACAAAACCTGAGAATTTCTCTAAGAAAAAACTTTAAATTACAATTTTTAAGAATTTGTGGTTGAAACATCAAATGTCAATTAAAATTCACTTTCGGTTAATAAAATTCACCACTTTGAAAATAATTTTTAATATCAAAATTGCAGTTTGAAAAATAAATTTGCAATTTTTGAAATGCCGGAAGCAGCTCATTTACAATTTTTAAAAATTAAGTCAGGAATTGATAATCTAACCTATTATCCATAAAAAATTACTTTTGGTTCTCAAAAATCGGTTAAAAATTTTGAAGAACTGATTAAGCTTCCTCGGTAGCCCAAACTTAAACAAAACTTAAGAATATCTCCAACAAAGTTCTAAATTGCATTTTTTTTGGAATTTAGAGTTGAAACATCAAATTTCGATTAAAATTCACTTTCGGTTAAAAAATCTCAAGTCAATGCAGTTTGAAAATGAAATTTAGAATTTTGAAATGCCGGGAGTATTTAAACTATTTGTTTTGCAATTTTCAAAAATAAAGTCACAAATTCAGAATGTAACATATTATAGATAAGAAATGGCATTTGGCTTTCAAAAATCGGTTAACAATTCCGAAAAAACCGATTAAATCTCATCGGAGGCTCAAAATCAAGCCAAACCTGGGAATTTCTCTAAGGAAAAACTTTAAATTACAATTTTTAAGAATTTAGGGTTGAAACATCAAATGTCAATTAAAACTCCTTTTCGGTTAATAAAATTCACCATTCTAAAAGTAATTTTTAATATCGAAAAGGTAGTTTAAAAATTAAATTTGCAATTTTGAAATGCCGGGGCAGTTAAAATAATTAATCTACAAATTTTTTAAATAATGTCACGAATGTCAATTTCCAATCTATTATCCATAAAAAATTGCTTTTAGTATTCATAAATCGGTTAAAAATTTTAAAGAAAACGGTTAAGTTCACTCGGTGGCGTAAAATCTAACAAACTTTAGAAATTTCTCCAAAAAAGTTTTGAATTGCAATTTTTTAATTTTGGTCGAAACATCTAATTTAATTAAAATTCACCTTTGTTTTAAAAAATCATTACTCTAAAAGCAATTTTTCATATCGAAAATGCAATTTGAAAAAAAAAATTTGAAATTTTGAAATGCCGCGGGCAGTTAAAATAATTTATTAATCTTTAATTTTTAAAAATAATGTCAGAAATTGATAGTCTAACCTATCCTTCATAAAAAATCGCATTCGGTTTTCAAAAATCGGTTAAAAATTTTGAAAAAACCGGTTAAGTCTACTAGGTGGTGAAAATCCAACAAAAGTTCGGAATTTAAAAAAAAATATTTTAAAACAAAATTTTTTGGAATTTGTGGTTAAAACATATAATGTTTATTAAAATTCACTTTCGGTTAAATTAAAAATTACCATTCTAAAAGCAATTTTTAATATCGAAAATGCAGTTTGAAAATTAAATTTGCAATTTTGAAATGCCGGAGCAGGTGAACTATTTGATCTACAATTTTTCAAAAAAGTTACGAATTCAGAATCTAACCTAATGTTGTTAAAAAATTGTATTTGGTTATCAAAAATCGGTTAACAATTTTGAAAAAACCAATTAAATCTCATCGGTGGCTCAAAATCGAACAAACCTTGGGAATTTCTCCAATAAAAATTTTCACTTTCGGTTAAAAAAAATCACCAATATGATAGCAATTTTTAATATCGAAAATGCAGTTTTAAAATAAAGTTTGAAATTTTAAAATGTCGGGAGCAGTTAAACTATTTGATTTACAATTTTAAAAAATAAAGTCGGGAATTGTTAGTTCAACCTATAATTCATAAAAAAATTGCTTTCGGTTCTCAAAAATCGGTTAAAAATTTTGAAGAAATCGGTTAAATCTCCTCGGTGGTGCAAAATCAAACAAAACTTAGGAATTTCTCCTAAAAAGTTTGAATGACAATTTTTTGGAATTTGTGGTTGAAACAACGAATTTTGATTAAAATTCACTTTCGGTTAAAAAAAATCACCACTCTGATAACAACTTTTGATATCGAAAATGCAGTTTTAAAATTAAGTTTGAAATTTTGAAATGTCGGAAGCAATTAAACTGTTTGATCTACAATTTTTGAAAATAAAGGCACGAATTCGGAATCTAACCTCTTATAAACAAAAACTCACATTTGGTTTTCAAACATCGGTTAACAATTTTGAAAAAACCGATTAAATTTTATTGATGGCTCAAAATCAAACAAAACCTGAGAATTTCTCTATCAAAAAATTTTAAAATACAATTTTTTGAAATTTGTAGTTAAAACATCTAATGCCGATTAAAATTCACTTTCGGTTAAAAAAAATCACTACTCTGAAAGCAATTTTTAATAACAAAAATGCAGATTAAAGATCAAATTTTCAATTTTGAAATAACGGGAGCAGTTAAATTATTTGATTTATGATTTTAGAAAATAAAGTCGGGAATTGTTAGTTCAACCTATAATCCATAAAAAATCACTTTTGGTTCTCAAAAATCGGTTAAAAATCTTGAAGAAACCGATTAAGTTTCCTCGGTAGCCCAAAATTAACCAAAACTGAGGAATGTCTTTAACAAAGTTTTAAATTGCATTTTTTTGAAATTTGAGGTTGAAACATCAAATTTCGATTGAAATTCACGTTTGGTTAAAAGATATCACCACTCTGAAAGCAATTTGTAATATCGAAAATGCAGTTTGAAAACTAAATTTGCAATTTTGAAACGCTGGGAATACTTATCTTATTTGATCTACAATTTTTAAAAATAAAGTCACGAATTATCCTATTATCGCTAAAAAAATCGCTGTTGGTTCTCAAAAATCGGTTAATGATTTTGAAGAAACTAATCAAGTCTTCTGGGTAGCACAAAATCAAACAAAACCTAGAAATTGGTTCAAAAAAGTTTTAAATTGCAATTTTTGAAATTTGTGATTGTTAAGATTCACTTTCGGTTAAAAAATTTCCGCATCTTCAACGCAATTTTAAGTATTAAAAAAAATCGCTATTGTCTTTGAAAAATCGGTTAAGAATTTTGATGAAACCAATTTAAGCCTCTCGATGGCGCAAAATCAATCAAAACGTAAAATTCCTTCAGAATGTTACAAATTTTAATTTTCTTGGTTTACATTTACGGTTGATTAAAAAACCGCCCTCATTTACAATTTTGAAATTCCAGGAGCAGTTAAATTTTTTATTTTGAAAATAAAGTCAAAAATTGATAATCCAACCTATTATTTAAAAAAATTTGCTTTTGGCTCCCAAAAATCGGTTAGGGAACCGTCTGAGCTTCCTTCTGTGGCGAAAAACCATGCAAAAAGCATAATTAGGGGCAAATTCAAAATGTTGCTCGAAAAAAGTCTGAAAACTTCTGTGATCCACTAAAAATAATTGCAACTATTTCACGTAGTAATTTTTACGCCTAATTAACTAAATTATCGTTTCAAGCAAGCGTGAGAAAATACTTTTTTGAGCTATTTGTGCGAGCTGCAGGTAGAGGAATCCCACCTTTAGTATTTAACACGTAAGTGTGACCCAATAAAAAATTCTTGTCAACTTGCTAATTTTTTTGTTGATGATATAATTTGAGCAAAAAACGGTTTAATTTGTAAATTATTTATTGATAATTATCGAATAATTAATCAGTTGCTTGTGAACGTGTCGGTTAGATGTTAAGCTCAAATAGCTTGAGGTCACCATGGTTACTTAATTCATCACTTCAACACTTTTAAACGATCACGTTTTTCCAACTTGAATTGTTTAATCAAGAAGCGCTTGCTGTATTTATTGAGAGTCAAACTTGGTGAGTTTGATCAATGAAGAACATTTGGAAGATGGAAAAAACGCGAGGTGGGGACGATTTTCTTCCATCGACGTTCATAATCAATTAAATAAGAAGAAAAGATTAAATAAGAAGAAAAAGAAGACCTACCTCACTGAGAGCATCTTCTCTAAGTTGTGGGTGAAGGAACTCCTGAAACAGGATTTCCGTAAATAGTAACACCAGAAAGTGTGATTATTAAGGATGACTTGGACTTGTAGGACTTTCACACTAATAAATCTGATTTGGTCAAAAAATTTCGGTAAAATACTTTTATTCTGTTAGTATGTGAAGTCCTGCAGCCCCTAGTCATGGAATAATGTTAAAAAGTAATTAAGTCATGCAAAACAGAAAGATATAGTAGCTAAAATCCCGATTTAATAAAGTGAAGATTTAAGAAAGCCTTTAGTTTCTAATTTTAATTTCTTCCTTTCTTTATTTCAAATTTTTAAACCAATTTTAAAAACGAAAATAATAATTATTTTTTTGTCGGGGCCAAGTTTCTTCTTTTCAAATCTTCTACGCGGATTCTTCACTTTATGGTTCGGAGATTCAATTATCGAAATCATCAAAAAATTCACCTTCAAGTAGCAGAAAATTTTCAATGTAAATTATTTGGTCAGATGCGCAAACCTTATAGGAGTTTTTAAAATATCTTGTGAAATTAAAAAGGTTGCCAACAGATGGTGCTACTAAATTGGGAGAGGTAGCTCTCGAATCTTCGTAATGCTTTGTTTTGTTTTCAAAGCAATGTGTATCCACACTCTTATTAATTCAAATGAATTTTTTTGAAGTAGCTAAGTTACTATGTAATCAGGTCGGGAGCGACCTTAGCATAATATTCAAACCTGGATCAAATTTTGATGCTAGAGAAATGTGTTACGTCTTCCAATTTATTAGCACCACCTGTTGATAATCTTGTGAAGTACACCGGATATTTCTAAAACTTCCAAAAATCGCTTGACTGTGAAGGTGATTTCCCATTCCGGTGTTAGCAGCCGTAAGGGTTAAATGTCAAAGCGTCTTCCTGATATTTCCCACGGCTCTGGGCAAAGTATAAGAAGTTTAGTTCATCAGTGCATCTTATAGGGTCGCAAATTGCAATCAAGTTAATACGATTAAATCACAATTTTAATTAAAAATCCCTGGTCTAAAAATGTATTCAATAAATAAAATACAAGTTTAAACTTGATCTGGCGTTTTGAAAAAGTGTTCCAGAAGTCCACTAGTTTAACTACTGATTTACGGATTTGCTAAACAAATGCTAATTACCAAAATTAGAAATTTACCAAGAAAGTCTATAAGATTCTGACGCTTCTGCCAAGAAGCTACGGTAAAAAGAAGAGGAAGAAGAAACAATGAGTCTGGAGTATTCCATACCAAAGTAGCATCAGGTATTTTGAGTAACAAAAATTTGGTAATTTATCGAGAAATTTTTAAGGTGACAACGCTCTGCCAAGACGCATTATGATAAAGAGAAAGAAAAACCCGGGGGTCTGGGGGCATGAAATACCCCAAGTATCAGGTATTGGCCCCACAGTAACAGTCATAAATATTCCAAACCTCCTCGATGTGGCCGCAGAAGATATAAGCACCCTGATAGGGATTTTCAGTGCTATTTAATGTCAGAATTGACTGTCATTTGTTTTTAAAATAACAAAACTTTTTATCGTTTGTTATACCGAAATTGGATTACTAAAATACAGCTTCTTGAGTTTGTTATTATAAAAGATCAGAACTCCGTTGCCATGGTAATCGAGTAGCCATCAGCATGGAAATCGACTAACGTTATCATGGTAACCGAACGGATATTCGAAAATTCAGAGAAAAAAAAATATTAAAATTAAAAATTAGTTTGTAACTAATCCAAATAATAATTAGAGAGTCGGGGAGCTGCTAAATAGATAACGCATAATTGGAATTAGGAATTTTTGGCAGAGATCAAAATTACAAAATTAAAAAAAAAATTCAATTAAAAACAAAAATAAAGCTTAAAAATAAATTTCAAGTTCTTCGAATATCTTAAAGTTAAATAAAAAAAAATTTGACCTTGATCTGTCAATCAAATTGAAAAAATTGTCCAAGAATCCGCTAGTTTAACTACTGAGGTCGGGGCATCAAACAAAAATTTGGTAATTTATCAAGAAATCTTTTAAGGTAACAACGCTTCTGACAAGATGCATTTGATAAAAAGAAGAAGTAAATGGGGGGTCTGGGGGTAAATATTAGATATTGACCCCCCCGGTATCAGTTAATTTGTTTAACCAAAATTTTCTTATCAAATTTGGTAATTTGCTAAGAAATTCTTAAAAGTAAAGTCGCTTCTGTCAATATAGATACTATAAAAAAAAATGATTGGGGTCTACGGGAATGGAATATCCTCAGTATTAATTATTCCGTACCCCCATTGCATCAAATAATTAAAAAAAAAAAAATTGTCAAAAATCTTTTTAAATGACGACGATTCCGCCAAGACGCAAATAATAATGAGAAGAGAAATCGGAGGCTTGGGGTTATGAAATACCCCTCATGTACCCCACAGTATCAAGTAATTTGTTTACCCCAAATTTTATAATAAAATCAAGTCATTTTACAAGAAATTTTTTAAAGTAAAATTGCTTCTGTCAAAACGGATACGAAAGGTGGTCGGTGGTCTGGAGGTATCGAATACCCTAATATTAAGTATTTTATTCCCCCGTTTAATTAGATAATTTTCCAAACAAAAATTTGGTAATTTATCAATAAATCATATAAGGTGACAGTGGTTCTGTCAATACGCATATGACAAACAAAAGAAACCGGGGGTCTGGGGAATACCCCACGTATCAGACAATAAGTACTGGTAAGTTGCTAGAAAATTAACTAAATAAAAAATGTTATTGTGGTCAATTCAAAATTTTAATTTTTTAATTGAGTATAAGTGAGATATTTGCCCAATCAAGTATGAACGTCAGACACGTGTTTCGGACTCATTAGTCATCATCAGTAGCGTATACACATGTCAGTGATTGAAATTTGTAACTTGCACCTTTTTAGCTGATACCTTCATGACCGTGGATGTGAACTGCGTCGTCACACAGTCACTCGGCGGTTTTAATTTTATTGACAAGTAGAATTTATAATAAAAATACCGTTCATCCTTGATTGTGCAAATTTTCATGCATTATGAACACCCGAAAGTAGTTTAGGAGCTAGTTAGCACTAAAATAATAGTGGGTACTACTCCCTCCTCCCCCTAATAGCATAATATGGTGCATTTTAAAACAAATTTTTAGTAAAAAATTTACTATCCCCCCCACATTTTGGAAAATACTAAAATTATGTTTCGTAAACACACTTTCTTAACAACAAATAGTCATAACTTGGTCAATTTTGCTCGTACAGGGTAAAATAAAACAGAAAATTCCAGGGAATTAAAATACCTTTCAATTTTGTATTAAAATCGCGTTAAAATTAAATTTTGACTTTTACATGAAGTTGAAAGAACACCAACTTTTAAAATCAAAAGTCGGTAAATTTTATCTACAAAAAAAATCTCTTATAATTTTTTGAGAAAATTGGTTGTTTGCAGAAAAGTAATTTTTTGCCCATTTAACAACCCTTAATATTGTTCGTAAATCCGAAGGGGCTCATCAGTTCCTGAAAGTGGAAGTATTTGACTACATCTGTGACGAGTTTCGGTTATCCCCTAATTATTGCTCCCAAAATTGAGATAGGTACTGCCGCTTTTAATTTAATAATTCGATGAGCGAGCGCAGCGAGCACGTCAATTTTTAAAATTTCACAATATTTATTTTCGATTATTGTTCCGGTTAGAGAATGAAACCTTCTTGTTACGTAACAATCTTGATAATAAATTTAATGTTTGATTGATTTCCAACTTCCAAATCGGGCACAATCGGCATTAATCTTTTGAGAACCTGCAGTTTTCTCATAAATTGTCGAGCAACTAGGGAAAAAATTGACCCCGTTTATATGATATGGTATGCGAAGGTGAAGGAGCAATTTTTTTAGAAAATTTCACATTCCACATGATTATGCACTTCTAATGACATTTAAACAATTGCAGGAAAGTGGTTTTATGACTTACATGTTATAAAATGATAAAATCGTAACAACGTACCAAGATAATGACAGTCTGATTACAGTTATTAACAGATTTAACGCTAACAAGTTATTTTATTAAGTCAAGGAATTAGTTTCTTACCAGGGGCGGTCCCTTGCGCAAGCTTTTGTCGAACTCTCTTCTTCCAAGTTCCGCGTTATAAAAAAAAGTAATTTGCGATTTTGGGGTAAAACGAACCGCGGTGCGGTGGGTCCTCGGCATCACTTTCACCGATTGTAAACGTAATAAACTGAATACGTGCAATTATAGAAAATAAAAAAATAAATCAATAAAAGTTGTAGATAAATTAAAGCATTATAAAACAAAAGGAAGACCCATCTGTTTGTAAATAAAGAAAATGATATATCATTAAGCGTTTTCTTCTTCGAAACCAACAATTGTACGTTTAACTCCTACACCAAGAGCGCTTTAGGTTATTTAACCTATTGTTATAATGATATGCGATTGTATAATAATTTTATATCAAAGAACCACTTATTATGTGTATTTCTAAAAGATTTTTTCTTTTTCTTCAGGTGGATAGTAAATAATAAAAAAGTAAATTGAAATTTATGCTTCATTCACAAATCAGTTCGGCGGCTCGGCGGTACCACCGCGGGCGCCAATTGTTACGACGAAATCGCGAATTCTGTTTTCTCTAAAAGTAAAGTGCATAAAAAATTGGTACACCTGCATTCGATAAAGCAACTTTCTAAAGAAGAAACTGCATACGCCAAAAAAGATCGACCGACTTATCATTCATAAATTTGCCTTCCACAATAAATTGCATCTTCCTCCCCCCATCCGCCCTTCTCCTCGCGACTCGCAATAACTACTCTTGTAATAACAATAATAAAGCAAATTTTTGATATCTACCCCGAGGGTGTAGGTCGATTCGCACAAACTGATGTGTGACACACTTTTCAATAACTGCTTTCGTTTCAAACATAATTGGATGATTTATGAACAAAAAGAAAAGTTGTGACAGTTTTAATAAAAAGATTAAGAAGATAACAAATAGGTAATCCTATTACCAAATTGTATGGAATAATGAAAAATTATGATTCTTCCGATACGGTAGGTTATGAATAATTTCGCGCAGAGATGGATGACCCAATCAACCACCTCCGGAGCGCTACTCTTCAATCAGATTAGAGTTAATACCTTTTGGACCCAATCCAGAAGCACAAGCGGATTTGTTTCCTTATCAAGATGGAATTAAACGAAATGATTTGTGTTTTTTGAATAAAATTTTGCAATCATTATCCTAGAATATTCATTTTTAAATTATCAATTATACCAACCAGATATATATCGTAATACAATCTCGACGTGGTCGAACACCTGTTCTGAGTCCGCGTCACCCATGAACAGAACCGGACCGCTATTATCAACATCTTAGTGAGCAATTTCTTATATTTCAGAACGCCGACACTGATCAGTATTGGTGCATTGGCAAACTCACAAACAAAACGGTAATAAAAGACTAAAATATTTAGCAATGTAAAACAAAAATGTAAGAACCAATGCGCTTGACTCATTTTCAACGACAGTACTTCGATTAGATCAGACCAGGAGCGGATAGGGGTAAGAGCCCTTCCTCAATTAACTGCAGATCATTACTCCAAAATGGAATTACATAAAAATAGGAATTGTGTAGGTAGATTTGTAAATATTCCAAATCTCCCCGATACAGCAGTGCGCGTCCTGCTTGGGATCTTCAGTGGGATTTAATGTCATCAGGATTAGCTGTCATCTTTTTTGAAGATAACCAAACTTTCTACCATCTGTTACACCAGAGTTGAATTACCAAAAAACCCAGATCAGAGAAAGAAAAACAAATGCTCAATGGCAAACCGAGCAACGTTACCATGGTAACCGAGCAGATATTCGGAAATTCAGTCAAAACCAAAATTTCTAAATTTAACTTCGAATTGCAAGTAATCCAAATAATAATCTGAGAGTCGGGGAGCTGCAATGCTTATTGCACGATGAACCATAATTGGAATTTTTCGCATAGTTGAAATGGCCAGTTCGTCTCTGTGCACAGATGGGAAAGATGAGTTAAGTGAGCAAAAATCCGTAATTAGTGTCAATTATGTAAAACGTATATCCAGCCATATGTAGGTACATTGTGTATGAGCATTCCTAGCTACCATTATATTATTATGTTGTTGTTGTTGATTTCGATGCAACATTGTCGGCAGGCCTCTTGTATACGGTTCTGAATAATTGCAATAATTGGAATATCAGATAGCAATATAATTTAATAACAGCCTTCTGAGTTATTGGCCGGATTGACAGTGTGTTATTTGCAATGAGGAGCAAGGTTACATAACAAGGTTTTCATTATTTATTAAACGATTCTTGTTATGTACCACGGATCTTAATGGAAATCAAAATTTACGATTACGACCAGATCGAATTAAAAAAATTCGCTTACGAAACATTCGATTTGTAACAACTAATTTATCGTTTCGGCACCCTTCGGGCAAAATCACGGTTCGAAAAACCAATTCATTAATTTTTTATCCAACGAAAATGTCGCATGCAGTAGCAAGTCGCTTATCCTCCCAGGCGCGTCATCAAAGTTTAAAAATGACATACATAATTTTGTAATTATTAAATTACATTACGTATTTAGAACAAAACGATAAGTTAATTTTAATTATGACAAGCGTATAAATTATTAAGTGCAAAAATTAATTAATTTTCATTATGAGGTCAAATGTGAATAAATTTTACATAAAAAAGTCACGAAATGTAACAAAATCACAACTGTTACACCCGCAAACCAACGAAAACTACCAGGAAATTTATTTTTAAATAAAATTCTACAAAAAATTTCCCAATTATTATTAGTTTTAATTCGGGAAAATTTCCAAAAATTACAGAAAGGAATAATAATGTTGATTCTTAATTGTGAGGACGATCGATCGATAAAACTTAAATTTTTTTTTAAATTTAAACATTTACTTAGTTAGCGTGCAATTCGATTGGTTTGCAACTCGATTGGTGTGCAATTCGATTGGTGTGTTAAGAGCTAAGTGACAAATTCCAAAAATCAAAATATTAAAGAAATTCAAAACTTACTTAAATTTTAAAACTGTGTAATAAACATTATTTTTATCACGAAGAGTTTCAGAGATACGATCTGAGTAATCCTTGGGAGGGGGGTGAGATAATTGCCCTCTTGCCACCCCTAAATACGCCACTGGCAAATGTTATTTTACCTAACCTAACGTAAACCAGGAAGGATAAATAATTCTCTTATCAGGAGAACCAAACCAATCCTTTGCAGAGAGATTTGAGGAACTGGGAGAGGCCTTTGCCTAGGAGTGGGCGAATGTAGGCTGATGAAGAAGAAGAAGAACGCATAAAGTGCAACTAAAGAGCTTATTGCATCCAAGTTTATAATCAAAATCAAAATAGTTTTGGAATGCGTCGAAACGTCCTTGAGCCAAAATCTCCCCAAGTCGAAACGACCCAATTTGCTAAATAACACATTTGATTGATTGATTAATCCGTTTACTCGATTCTTTGCACAAAATTCTCTTTTAACTTCGATTTGGTAATCCAGCTATAATTGGCCAAATTTATTTCTTCCAGTGCGGCCTTCAGGCCGCACAACCTTGGCAATCTAGTATATTAATATCAAAATTACGGACGAAAGTAAATTTGTCTTTTCACTATAATGGCTTTATTATTATATTGTTCTTAGTTCGAGAGTAATTAGATAGAGACGGTCATTGGCCGGTTTGTTAGCACGATCAACTGCTAATGTTAAGACGCCCAATTCGAATCTGGGCAGAGGTTCACTTTGTTGTGGACGTCTCCGTCTATGTTAATGAATCGCTAAATGAGTAATGATACTACTATTAAAATATAACAGAACCTTGTCCTAAAATAAACGGAAGAAGAAGATCACATGAAGGGTACAGGAATAAAACAAGGTAAGTCCATTTTTTTGCAAAATGGAACTGTTAATCCCATTTCTTGCCTCTATGTGGCTCTTTCTACATGTAAAATACCAAAAACATAAAACTAAGGATGTCTACAAAATTTAACGTTGAAAATATAGTATACCGTAATAAACTATAGAAGAATTAACATTAAAAATTAAGATTACTCAATATTCTACTTTTGTGACATTCCCTGTTTTATTCCTGTACCCTTCACATTTATTTCCTCCAGTGCGGCCTTCAGGCCGCACAACCTTGGCAATCTAGTATATTAATATAAAAATTACGAACGAAAGTCATTTTGTTTATTTCATTATAATTGCTTTATTTTTGATTGATAGCAACAAATATAGACTTGATAGTATTAAATATAGGTATTTTCTTCAGAGCCAAAGGGGGGTAAATGAATTTATCCGCCAATGGGATGCAAAACACAGTAAGCTGATATTAAATTATGTGTATAATTGGTAGATATTCCATTTAATTCCTTGTCCTGATTCGCCCTTGTATAAAACGCTATCTCTATCTAATTTTTGCTTTCAATTTCTGAAAACCACCATTCCATACCTCCCCCCCCCGCCAGATCTCCTCGGTCTCTAAAACTTTGTTTTATTATTTGAGCTATTGAGATTTCTTCCTTAAATTTGACTTATTAAATTTAGGATGGCAAAATAATTTAATTCACATGTTTAAGTATTTTTCTTATTTCCAATGTTGCAAGAATATTTTAGATAAAGAAAACTGAATAGACGAGGGGGGGTTTGGGGAGTATGTAATACCCTCCGTCGCCTAAACATCAGGTGACAGAAAATTAAATGTTAAAATGAAAATGATGCAGAAATGTTATGCTACCGTATTATTTTTCTTTAAAATGATGTCGTATACAGAGAAAAGGTATATCGACGCCCCCCTCCCAGTCTCCAAAACCATGTTTTCTAATTTAAATTATTGAGATTTCTTACTTAAATTTGACTTATTAATTTTAAGATAGCAAAACATTGAAATTCACATTTTTATGTATTTTTTTTATTTTCAAGTTTGTATTAACAATTTTAGATAAAAAAAACTGTATAGACTGGGGGTCTGGGGGGGTATGGAATACGCTCCTGTGCTTAAGCATCGGAGATAGAAAATTAAATGTTGAAAAATTATGCAGAAATTTATTGCAGGTAGAGTATTCGTTTTCTTAGCAATGATGTCGTATACAGGGGGATTGTACACCCTCGGCCCCCCGATCTCTAAAACCATGTTTCTTATTTAGGCTATTGAGATTAATTTCTTAGTTAAATTTGACTTATTAAATTTAGGATAGCAATACACTTTTATGAATTTTCTTATTTTCAATTTTGTAATAATATTTTAGATAAAATAAAATATATAGACCGGGGGTCGGGGGTATGGAATACCCTCCTGTGATTAAGCATCAGAGATAAAAAAAATTAAATGTTTAAAAATTATGCAAAAACTTTATTGTAGGTACAGTATTCGTTTTCTTAGCGATGATGTCGTATTCACAGGGGGATTGTACACCCTCGGCCCCGATCTCTAAAACCATGTTTTCTGATTTAGGCTATTGAGATTTCTAATTTAAATTTAACTTATTGAATTTCGGATAACAAAACATTTTAATTTACATTATTATGTATTTTTCTTTATTTTCAATTTTGTAACAATTTTTTTAGATAAAATAAACTGTGTATACTCGGGGGTCTGGGGTTATCGAATACCCTCCAGTGCTTGAGCATCAGAGATAAAAAATTAAATGTTTAAAAATTATGCAGAAACTTTATTGTAAGTTGTAGTTTTCCTAGCAATTATGTCATATACTGGGGGATTGTATACCCTTGCCCCCTATCTCTAAAACCATGTTTCTAATTTAGGCTATTGAGATTTCTTATTTAAATTTGACATATTAAAGTTAGGATAACAAAACATTTTAATTTATATTTATTTTCATTTTTGTAATAATATTTTTAGCAAAAATAAACTGTATAGACCGGGGGTTTTGGAAGTATGAAATATTTTTAAGTAAACTTTAAGATATTGTATTAGTTTTCTTAGAAATGATGTCGTATACTGGGAGGAGGGAATACCTCCCCGGTCACTTGGTCTTTAAACTTCTTTTATCCAATTTTAATTATTTTACAATTTTAATAATAAGACAAACATTTTAATTCATATTTATAAGTATTTTTATTATTTTCAATTTTGCAATAATATTTTGACATAAAATAAACTGTATAAACCGGGGGATTGGGAGATCTGGGAATACTCTTGGTGCCCGAGCAAGAAAAAATGAAATTTAAATGTTTAAAAATTATGAAGAATGTTGATGATACCGTATTATTTTTCTTAGAAATTATCTCGTATACTGTGGAAAGGGGGGGGATAACCCCCGGTCCCCGTTCCCTATTTTAAATTTTTTGTTGTTTTAAAAAGGTCATCACTTGATTGATTACTAGATACTGAACGTCATAAGTTTGCAAATTTTTCTTTTGAATTTGAGTGCTGCTGGGGAGGAATATTGTTTGGACCGGTAGTCTGGAGTACGGAGTGCCTCCAACAGCTGAGCATCGAAAAATAGAACATTCTTCTTCAAAAAAATATAAAAAAGATACCCGATTACCTAATAATAAAAATTAAACTTTTTTTTGTCTGTGTATTTGTCATTTTAATATATGGATTCAGCTTTGTTCCCCCCGTTCCCCAATCTTTTAATAGTATCCACTCATTTTTCAACCTCTCTAGTAAGTTTTGTAAAAATATACTATTATCTATAATTATATTATACACATTTTATTTCTGATACTCACTTCGTGTGCTTTGAGGATTAAAATAATCGGGGGAAGAATTTGTACAAAATCTATTAAATTTTTTTTTTTTGGAAATTAACTTTATTGTTCGAAAAAATGATTAAATTAACATTTGATATTCTCATTATTTACCCGTAATTTGGTGTATTGATCGGCGGATTGAACTGCGGACACTGAGAGCTAATCTATGTTGGTTCTTTTTAAGTTTTGAAAATAAATTAATGTAAAACGGGCGTGTAAAGTGTGAATAGATTTAAATAAAAAAGTACTTTTAACGAGTTCCTTATCGATGCTTTATCATTATTGGATGCAATAGATATTTGCAAACATTAATAACTCTTTAGGTTACATTAAAAGGGAAAAAAGGCATTTAATAGGTTAGTCATTCCATATATACAATGTAAAAAGCTGTACTTTATTACATTTAGCTGTAACCTATCTAAAGCTCGTAAACAAACAAAGTTGAGTAGGCTGATAGTATATAGACAGCGTTATATACAAAAAATTATACAAGAATTCACCATCTTCTTACACAGGAAACTATTAAAGCAGGGCACGTGTTTTTCACTCTTGGCCAAATCCTACGCATTCTCCGGCGAGTTTTATCAGCACAGAAAGGCGTTTCGGTTAGACAAAGAGATGATATTTGTTTATTCAATACTATCATTATTTTGGAATATTCTAATACATCATTGTGCACGTGTCGGACAAAATCAATTGTGTTCGCATGTAACTTATTATTACGGCTTTACATCACAATGGTGGTGGGCGTCTCGATGAACTCCAACACATCTCAAGTGCCTTGGATGCAAATTACTGCATCCCTCCACAACCGTTCCAACACAATGAACTTAGCAAATCCCTTGTTACGCCCATGCGAGGTGAAACCCTTCATTTAAAATCAAAGCCAACCACTTCAAACGAAGGCTCCTTTTTTATTATTTACAATTATAATTAGTATTATCCACATAGCAAGAGAAACGGAATAACCTTCCCCTAAAAGCGGCGGCGGCGGCGCGAAGCGCAATAATAAACTTCCCTTCTTGCAAACAAAATGGCGCACTTTAGCACCAAGCGTGCGCGACATTATCGAAAAACCATTTCGGCGCCATTTTTTTCTCGGCTATCGATTAAAAAATTAAGTCGTCTAGCAGCGAAATTTTTTTGGTATAAATAATAAATCACGATTTTAATAACGTAATATGCTAATCTAATAATTTACAACTCAATAAACATTTTTTTCTTAACATTTGACCCGAAAGTTTATGAATGAATGAGTTTTAACATTTACGTTACATTATTTATTGCCAAACGTGTTCGTGAATAAAAATTTGGAAAAGCCGTTATTTGAATTTTACGAATAATGTGCAAGTGTTTCAAAAATTGAGGTTTCTCGCGTGGGCCGACTAGAAGCCGTCCCTGGACCCGATAAATTATTTAATATTATTTCAATAATTAAATTATAACAATGAAATATTTGCATCGCGTCCTTGTGCCAATAAAGTATTAGCTTTCAATGCTAAAATAATTATTAGTAAAAATCCCACTATGGACCCCCCCGTTCGAAATGCGCAAAAGTACAGTGAACTCTTGGAACATAAATCTAACGCTTTTAAATAATAAAACACGTTAATATTTTTCGAGTTATGTAACAAGCATCCATAAAAAATTAATTTTTAATCGATTTTATTATCCATACGCACATAAAGACGTTATAAATATTAAATTATGTACGACCGAAGTTGACTTTTAAAATTTATTAATATTTAAACGATTGGGTGCTTGACATTAAAGACATTAAAATTATTATTATGAGTATGAAATGCCATTTGAATTTCTATTTTATTAAATCTAATAATATTTATTTTCGAATCGTTCTCAAATACGTTCTGCATAACAATAAAGTATCGATATGTTTATGTTAATTTTAAACTTTTTCGTGCACAGCGTGATTTTTGTATAATTAAGCAGGCTTGTTTATGTTAAACCACTTCAAATTTAAATCTCCCGCCACCAAAACTTACGGATTTCTCTCGAAATAATCAATTGCCTAGAAAGTTCCGTAATTCGACATTAAAAATCAAGAAACTAGAAAGAAAAATTTATTATTGTCGTTCCTGCATCCAAGCAAAAAAATCAACTAAACACACAACACAGTAATGGAACTCGTTTGGGTCGTAATTATAAGATCAGCTTTAACTCTTTAGAAATTCTAAAGGTTCATTAAATTTCTTAACGGTCAAGTATTTTTAGATCCCTTTTTGGCTATTCTTTGCCATGCTTAATTAAAGCCACTCGAATTAACAATTAAATTCTGCTTAACCTCGAAATCGTGCGTTTTTCTACGATAACTCGAAAACGACAACAGATACAAAAAATATTAAAGAGGTCAAAACTATTCAGCGTGAAAAGAGTAATATTTTTCTACTCCTACACTTTTCCAATATTTTGAACCGTTAAACCGAAAAACTAGAATTAAGAATTAAACAGATAGCGCAACCCGAGTTTTCTGTGATAACTCGAAAACAAGAGAGATACAAAAATACCAAAGAGCCAGAAAATATTCAGCATAAAAAGAGTAATAATTTTTTATTCTTACCCCTTCTTGATATTATTAACCGTTTTCGAGTTATGACAGAAAACTCAAAATGAGATAGTTTTTATTAGCTTTGTACCCGGCTTCGCCCGGTTTCACTGTTTCTACAACTTCACTAGCTGCCTACAACCCTCAAACAAATTCCCGCAATAATAGGTAATCTTTAGACAAGAAAAGTCAATAAAACATCTTTCTTCGTTTTTGGTTTGTAGATCTAAAGAAAAAGCCAAAAAAAACCCTACAGCGCAAGCCACATAAACCCCCAGACCCCTCGGTCTCTAAAACTACATGTTTTCTGATTTATGCCATTAGAATTTGTTACTTAAATTTGACTTGCTAAATTTTAATTAATATTTTTTAGTATTTTTCATATTTAAATTTTGTACTTCTAATTATTTTTTCAGATAATATAATTAAATAAACCCGTGGGGTATGAGCATCGAAAAATTAATTCAACAGCATTAGAATTCTGCAAAACTTCTATTATACTTAGTTTTTCAGAAATAATGTTGTATACAGGGGGGAGAGGTCCTCCTCCGGCCCCCGCTCCTTATCTTGCATTTTATGTTGTTTTAAAAAGTTCCTCGCTTGATTGATTACTTGATATTAAAACCATAATTTTGCAAATTTGTCTTTTAAAATTTGAGTGTGTCTGAGAGGTATTCACTACCCTCCAGACCCTCGGTCTCTAAATGTATGTTTTTTGGTTTTGACTTTTGGAATTTGTTACAATTAGGATAGTTAACTATTTTAATTAAAATTTATAAGTATTTTTTTAATTTCAATTTTGTAATAATTATTTCAAATAAAGTAAACTGTATGGATCAGGGGTTTAGGGGTTACAAATGCCCCCCATTGCTTGAGCATCAAAAAATAAAATATTTCCCCAGAAAACAAGATTAAAAGAGATAGAAACCCCTCAGATACCCGGATCGGTTTTAATTTTCATTTTATTATCTTAAGATTTCCATCCAGATTAAATACCACGTTACCATAGCAACGATCAACGCTAAATATGTATTGAACAGACTGGGGGATCTGGGAGGTATAAAATACCCTCCATTGCCCGAGTATTAGAAGATAGAAAATTACATGCTTAAAAGTTTTGTAGAAATTTTATGATACCACATTAGTTTTCCTATAAATTATGTTATACAGGGGAGGAGACAATCTTTATTTTTACTTTAAAATTTTCTTCACTTCATTCATTGCTTGATACTGAAGACAATTAGTTTGCAAATTTTTCTTTTAAAATTTGATTTTTATAATTTCGTACCCCACAGGCCCCCGCTATCTAAAGCTATGTTTTCTGATTTGGTCTATTGAGATTTATTACTTAAATTAGATATAATAAACATAGGACAGCAAATCATTTTAATTCACATTTTAAAATATTTTTCTTATTTTCAATTTTATAGTAATTTATTAAGATAAAATAAATTGCACAGGCCGAGGGGTCTGAGGGAGCATCAGAAGATAAACATTAAATGTGTTAAATTATACAGAAACTTGGATACCGTGTCAATTTTTGAATTAATACCCTCTGATCCCCACTATCATAACTTAGACTAAATTTTTTTATAACAATTAGTTTTCAAAATGTAGGGGGGGGTATTATCTCTAACATCAGAAGATTAAAATTTTGCAGAAAATGCATTAAAGAAATAGTAACCCTCAGCGGCTCGTCTTTATTTTTTATTATCTGTTCAAACAGATTCCCCAGATTACGTTACCGTAGGAACGGTCAACGGTCGGTTTTATCGTCTTTATTTTCATGTTAACAGATTCCCCAGATTAAATGTTGCGTTACCATCAAAGGTCAACGAAAATATCTGCTGAATAGACCGGAGGGTCTGAGAGGTATATGGTATCCCCCAGTATCTATGCATCAGAAGATAGAACATTTTTGCAGAAAAAAAGATTAAAGAAGATAGTAACCCATTGGACAACCCGAGGGTATTTATTATCTTAACAGATTACCCTCAGATCGTTACGTAACCATAGCAATGATCAACGGAAATTCTTTATTCAACAGACCGGGGATCTGAGGTATAGAATACCCTCAGTGCCTGGGCACCAAAGTGAAACAATAAATGTTTAAAAATAACGGAGACACTTTTCCTAGCGCATTAGTTCTCTTAAAATGATGTCGTATATTGGTGGGGGGATATGTACCCGCCTCTTCCTATTTTGCATTTACAATATATTAAAATGTTCTCATGATTGATTACTTGATACCGGGTTTAAAAATTTATCTTAAGAATTTGAATGTAACTAGAGGGTATTCCATACCCCCAGACCCCTCGTTTTTTAAAGCTACATATATTTTCTGATTTGGGCTATTGAGATTTGTTAGTTAAATTTAAGGTGGAAAATCAAATTACTACTCATTTTAAATATTTTCATATTTTCTTTTTATTGAAATTATATTTATCCTTTGAAATTAAAATTTGATTCAAATTTTTAAATTAGAAGAAATTAAATAAATTTTGTTTTATTGTTCATTTAACCTTCTAATTTTAAAAAATTTGAATCAAATATTTCTTTACTTTATCATATTATGTAATATGAAAAGTATTGTTTTCGTGCAGAGATTTTGATGGATTTACACTTTTGAGGTCCCTGAATTAAATAAGACAATTTCCAAAAAATGTCTGTGTGTGTGTGGTGTGGTCAAATTTTGTCTGCGACCTACAGCAAAAACTAATAAGAATTTTCAAACAAAATTTTGGATTTTGTATCGGAACTATTTTTTTATTTTTAAAATCTTATTATTTAATATTAGTTTTAATTAATATTTCAAAAACTAATAGGAATTTAAAAACAAAATTTAAGATTTAGCACACTTATGTCAAGATTTAGAACTGATTTTCAGTAAAAATTTATTTTTTATTTCATTAGTCTTTATTTAATATTTTAAAACTAATACGAGTTTTAAAACCAAATTTGAGATTTTGTATGTTTATGGTAGGAATTAGAGCTGATTAAATTTTAGTTAAAATTGGTTCATGGAAACAATTTTTTTAATTTATTTATTTAATATTTGTTTTATTAAATATTTTAAAACTAATAAGAATTTCAAAACTAAATTTAGTATTTTGTATCTTTGTATTGCGAATTTGAGCTGATTAGATTTTGGCTTAAATTGGTTGATAGAAAATAGTTTTCTCTTTTATTATTAAAATAATTTTTTAATATTTAATAAAATGTGATAAAGTCATGGGCATGGCCACATCCAATTTTTGAAATAATTTTATAAGATAAAATAAACTGTATAAACCAGGAGGGTGGAGGGGCAACATTAGGAAATAGAACATTCTGCCAGATAAAAATATTAAAGCAGATGGTCGTCTCTCAGACCCTCGGTGGTCTTTATTTTCATTTTATTATGTAAGCAGATCCCCCCAAATAAAATGTTACGTTACTATAGCAACGGTCAACGAAAATAATGTACTGAACAAACCGGGGGGTCTGGGGGGTATGGAATATCCTCCAGTGCACCGGTATCAAGAGGTAGAGCGTTAAATGTTCACAAATTATACAGAATTATTTAGTTTTTGGGAATAATGACAAATAATACAGGGAGGGGAGGATAAAACTTCTGGTCTCTAAAACTACTTAAAACTCTGCACTCTGTATGCTAGCTTTTGATGGAGGAGAACTCGCCCAATATTATAAATGTATACTTTTAAACAATGAATTTAGAATTGGGGAGCATGATAAAGTATCTTAGAGTGGATTACTTTTGCAAGAACTAGTAACCAGGATCTAAACTACCTAATAAGACTTATGTCAAACGTTACAGTATCACAGATGAACAAAAAATCCGGGGATATTTTGCTAACAAAGCACTACATTGGGCTGTAGTGCCTTACGAGATGATAGAGAAGGCTAAGAGGAAGAGACAAGATAGGACTTTAAAATTTCAAAGGATTAAGAGACGGAATTGAACGATGCAGTAATCGATTGATAACTTTTAAGAATCTAGAAATGTTTCGGATCACCCCAGCTCTGGTGCTGTAGATGGAAGAAACCAAAGTTTAGCTGCTGCAAGCAATCGAGCGTTAGGTGACTTGTGCTACCGTAACCAGAAGTGACGGGGAAGTACGGAATCCCTGCAAATGTTAGAAAAGGAATCCAAGGGTGGAGGTTGTGACTTTCAGAAAATTTTGGATGGGTGGGGATACCGGAAAAACATAACTGGCCGAAATGAATCGCAACTGGTTGCGTAATAGTAGGCAAAAGGAAAAGTTGTACAAGGTGTTTCGAAATTTAGTTAAAGAGAAAGATTGGCTGAAACGTGCGAGGCGTAATTCAATTCAATAAGAATAATATTATACAAAGTTGCAATGAAGAAAATTAACATTTTTACAATAAAATCCTTCGAGTGTGATTGCTAAATTGCTGCAGAGAGACAAGTTTAATGGGAATAATTACTGTAAGCTCAAGCGTAGTGGACATGCATTTACTTTTAGTAGCAGAATGCATTATCATAACTAAACGATTACTAAGATAAAATGAAATTATTACCATTGCCATTATTGTATTTGTTTATTATTGTATGCGATAACATGAAACTGTAATCGAATTGACCTTCTGGAGGATTGCGAAATTAGTTCTTCGTTGGAAGTTCGGAAGCGCCCTCGTATGCTTTCAAAAACGAGTTCACCTTGCGGTTTTGAAAATGTACCATTAGAAAATCGTTTGTTATTCCATTTCGGTCTTAAAGCAGAAGTAATAAAACAAATTTGTTAAAGCATTAACCCATAAGGCACACAACCGGTATACAAAATAGTTCATTATAATTCAAACGTCGGTCCGGCTACTACTTGCAACTGATATCGTTTTATCTCGACATATCTTCCGTCATTTACATCACAAGTACCGCCGTTCCTTTTACTTGGCTTAAATTTAATCACGAGTGGGTCTATGGTTGACTGAAAATGCGGTCCGGTCCACCTTGCTACCGAAATTTGAATTCCTTGTTTACCCACGAGGAAGTCACGATGACGCGCCATAAAAATATGCGCTGCTGTTCTATTTTAAAACGCCAAATCCTTGGTGGAACGTAAACATTACGAGTCAAGGTTTCGAAATTTCCAAAATAAAAAAAAAGTCGGAAATTAATGAATGAACAAGACGAGCGCCACTCCGTGGATGGACGTTAAGTGGATGAGGAAACGCGCACTCCAAACATAACCAACCGACTTCATCCTGATTTTGAAAAGTCGTGCTTGGCGTGTCAGCGGAATAAACGAAATTAAAAGTTCTCGATTAATCTCTGACATTTAGGCAAGCGAGCAGGCGAAATGGTTATAGTTCAGTGAATGACTAAAACAATGGTAACATAAATTTGTAGAATTGCTGAAAGCTACTTTCCCATATTATTTATTTGAAAAATGTTTAAAATTCAATACTCGTGTAGATTATACAAAGAATTGCTCTTTGTGTGTGTATAATTTAAGCGAATTACGGAAATTGCAACAAAACCGCAGACATTCTGCGGAGGAAGCTTTTCTACAAGAACAAAGCAATTTGTTTCGCGTTATCAAATTTATAATTCGTTAAGGACGAAGACGATAACGACATAGTGTCCAAAGTGCCATTAGTCGAGTGTCAAGAAGGAAGATATAAAGCAGGATCGTAAATTGTGGTCGGATTACCTGATGCAAACTCTCACACGTTGTGCGTCTTCTTTACCGACTTTTTCTTGTTTTAAAACGTTGTAAACGTCACCTCTGACATGTAATCGCGTTCGAGCAAATTTATTTCGTCAATATTTGTGGTTTGTAATAGAAAACCTATCTCTTTACATTATTTGCTCGAATTTATGTCATAATTAACTTTTCTAATTCGCATGTTTGCCACTCCTCCAGCTGAACCTCCGTTGCTATAAAATAGAGCAAATCCTGTCAAAATTCCACGGGGGGTTCCCCGCACAAACACACGTTTTAGAAACCTCAAATTGTTTGAACTAGTAACTTTTCGTGATTCTGGAAGATATTCCATACCTTCGTTCAATACCCACCTAGCTGCCCGACAACTCCAAACTTGTCTTCTTCAAATGATTCTTATCCTTTCATCGATAATTAAAAGGTATCGTCCGAGAGCTTTATCCCCCTGTCTACATGATTACTATGAAATAATAAATTGTATTTATTGATCTTTAACAGTCTCATTTTCCGCAAACGAAAACAATTTACCACCAACGAAAACAGATTCAGTGACAATGAAAGCCAATTTGCCACAAATGTAAACTGAAAAAATTGTCTTTGGATAATCGAATACTGGAGATATTCCATTCAATGTATTTTACCGTACAATCGAAGAACCTAGTAAACCGAGTTACTAGAAATTCTGGCTTCAAAATTCCCCGGTTGTTTACCTGAAGGTTCGATGATTCGACGATGATGATGTAGAAAGTCAGGTAAAATCTTGCTACAAAGCATAGTAATAAACCGTCGATTCAATTTTTAGTAATTCGATTTACTAGGTTATTCGATTGTATATTAGATTCGTTTAAAATTTTGGTTCTTCTCTTGGTAAATTTTCCCCTTCTTTATTGGAACTTAATTCCCCCCCTTTTAATTTTTAATTTCATACGGAAAGCTCATAGGTAGAAACGTTGTTTTATATTTTCTAAGAGTTCGTCCTTTACGAAGTAGAAGTTTACGAAAATTTTACATTTTAATTTTTTAAAATTCATGACGATTTAATTCTGATTGTAACGATTGATTTTAATGACTTAGTTCAAATGTTTCTATTTAAATCCGTTTATGATGTCAAATTTACCCCCCCTCCCTTCTCTCTCAAAAATCTGAGTACATGAAGGCACAATTTGTGAGACCGAAGTTTCAACTTTCATGGAGCAGTCGCTCGGAATACTCTTAGTGGTGAAACAATATAGCAGAAATATAAAACATTTTTATCGTAAGTAATAGCCCCAGGGACGAAGGTTGTAAAAAATCAGATTAAAGGTATTAGCGACTTTCTATATGTTCTGAATTTAAAATTCGAATTAAAATGATTTTCTATCCTAAAATTAACTAAAAAATTCTGTTCCGCTGTCAGAAACCGGGACGGGGGCTGAGGGGTAAGAAATACCCCCAGCCATACTCAAATTGTAATAGATAAATTTACAAATTTAAGGTCTTCAGTATTAAGTAGCCAATAGAGAAACCCTAACAAAAACAAAATTAAAATGTAAGATAGTGACCGATTATCTGAGGGGAGGGGAGTATTTTATATCCCCTCTCGGTATACTATGCCATCGTTCCTAAGGACACTAAAGCAGTAAAATAAAACTTCTACATATTTTATTAGTTTAAACTTTGAATGTTGTTAACATTATTTAATGTTGTACATCTTGGTACACTCTACCCCCAGACCCCCCAGACTATTATTTTTACAAATTCTTTATATTAGTCTCAACGTTGCTATGCTAACGTGGCGTGAATAATTGAATAGTAAGCAATCTTTCGTATGTATGTAGAAAAAGCAATTGCACTTTTCTTGCATGCTGAAAAAAAGCAAACGTTTTGAAACCGGGGGGGTATGGGGGAATAGAATACAGAGATACACTTATAATTATCAGTAAAAGTTAATATAAGAACAGAGCATAATTAAAATCTACCAATTTTTCGTGCATACCTGGGGATACTCCATACCCCCTCCACCCCAATTTACAAATCATTTACCGTTTTTCATCCCAGGCAGCTGAGTCTTTAAAATAAGCCAAGTAAAAACCACCTGATCGGTTAGCATGGCAACCAGAAATAAAATTTTAAAACTTTCAGAACTATCGGCGTTTTTCGGGGGGAAAGCTGAATCGAAGAAAACATCGAAAATTTTAATTGGAATCCAACATTTGAAGTGAAAGAAAAACAAACGTGACAAGTTTAAATTTTGTTTAGATGTAGTCAAACAAGAAAACACCTGATCGATTACCATGACAACTAGAAACAAAAGTTTTATATAGTTACTAAATAAATTTTCAGTTCTAATTTTTCTTTTTCTGAAAAACAATAGCAACGACCAAACAAATATATTTTGAAATTTGTAATTCATTTTTAATAAAAATAAACTATATAGATTGAAAGAAAGATTCTTGAAGTGTGTAGTTTAGAATAAATAAAGAAAAGCAGGGGCTATGACACCGGGGGTCTGGGAGTATACCCCCCTTGGAATACTCCCCCAAGAAAATGGATCAGGAGATATACTGATTATAATTACTATAACATTGAAATAGTAGAATTAAAATACAGTAATTTTTTGTGCATACCTGGGGGTCCGTACCTCTCATATCCCCGCATATCCTCTCCACGGCTGAGTTACAAAACCGGGGGTATTAAATACCCTGATCACGGGATGAAGATGTAATTGTTACAACATTAAACACCAAATGTAAAAATGGCAAAAAATAAAATACGCCGATTTTTTAAACCTAACTGGGGGGTATGGAGTACCCCCCAGACCCCCCGGGTTTATATATCAGCCAATTCTTAAAAGATTTGATTATATTATAAAAAATTACTTTGAAAATGTTCTACTGCGAGAATAAGTTCTCTAAAGTTTAATGGACCAGCAGTGTAGCGTAAATCATACACCGGCCGACTTTAAAGCGGTAGACCATGGTTCGATTCCTAGTCGAGTCGGTTACACTGCTGTGATCAAAGGTCCGATATCAATCTTTGGACTGCGGGAAGGCAACGGAAACCCCCCCATTAATTATATTCCTAGTAAAGTCAGCTTGGCTTCGGCTAAGCTGATCGCCTACGCACAATGAAGTGTATGGCACTTGAAGAAAGTTTAATGATTTGTGTAGCTTAGAAAAAATGGAAAAGGATCCGATAAAACCGGGGGACTGTGGGGTATGGAATACCCCCCAAGACAAATAAATCATGAAACACTTAGAATAATTATTACCCTTAGAATAATAAATTAATAACCCCCCAGGACGAAAATATCAAGAGATGCAGTTGTAAATATTACAACATTGAAAATTAAATGCAAAAATTACAGAATTGAAATACACATAGCTGGGGGGTACTCCAGACCCCCCGGTTTACATATCTTTTACTAAATTCAAACTTTTACAGCTGAGTTATTACATCATGATTTGGCTATTGAGAATATTATGTTACAAATTTTATATTTCAAGCAATCTTGTGTAAATATGTTTGCTGTATTATAATTTCAATAGGGTAGAAAAAAAAGATAAGCGCGTTGAACCCCCCAAGGCAGTACAAATTTTTCTTCTTCAGGTGCCATGCACTATCAATGCGTTGGCCACTTTCTCTCTTGACACTATAACTAGTGTGCGTTCAAAATTTTATCACAACATAGGGGACCTACTGTTTAACGTGAAATCTGAACAACGGCTAGTATAATACACTTTATTTTGAAAAAATTCTACTAAACAGATTACACTTCGGTGGTTTGCAATTTTCTTCCAAATAGAAATGGTAGAAATAAAGTTCTTACTTTGCCCAACCGACTAAAAACGACCAGGGGGTCTGGGGTATGGAATATCCCCCAGTATATTATGTCATTTACCCCCAGAAAAACTAAAGCGATATCATAAAGTATAATGTTCAAGCACCTTCCTGCATTGAGTACTGGAAGGATTCAATATTGAAAATAAAAAATATTGTATATTCCATACCCTAGACCCCCTCCAACGGTTAACAATATATTTATTTAAAATTTAATCAGTTCCTCTATTCTAAATGTTTCGCTTTTCTGACAATTTAAAAATTTTTAATTTCAAATAATCGTAGTAGCGTTGTTTATATTTTTCGGGGGTTCCCAGGCTATTCTCCCCTTTCCTATAAGTAATTTGGTTTTGTAATTAATTCAAAAAATCACTTTCGCCACTGGGTTTTGCAAAATGACTCATAAGTTAATATTTTATAAAAGGTAAAAAACCTATTTCTTATTTTCAAAAAAATTTCAAAAAATGGGTACGGAGAGGAAGTACTATTTTGTTCTGACTAGGAGGGGGTTCTAAAATATTCCCACAATAATAAACTTAAAATATAATTTTTATGCAATGCAAAGCATTTGAAATGTGGTAGAATTAAAAGACATCTTTTATGCATATGTAGAGTCTGAGGCGAGAAGAAGGGGGGGAATTTGAAGATCAAATGAACCACCACATACAGGCCGCACTGTTGCACTATTCAATGCTCCTCCATTACTACTCCATGATCTTATTATATTATGTTAATTTTATGTGAAATAATTTACTATTATGCTGTCTAATAATCTAATACTGGGGATATTATATAGCTTTCCCCTTCCCCAAACCCACATTTAATAAACAGATGGTTGTATAAATATAATAGAAATGTTGCCCATGAGAGACCAAAAAGCAAAAAATAAAGATAATACGCACAAAAGCAAGCCTTTGGTAACCGGGGGATTGGGAGGGGACATGAAATACCCCCCAGTATTGGATTCTCAAATTATTTGCTTTTCATTGTTGGAAAAATTTTCTGAACATGTAATTATCAAATGTAATCACGGTAGAATTGAAATATACCAATTTTCGTGCTTACTTGGGGTTACCCCCCGGTTTATACCGTTTCTACATGTAGCCATCTTAAACCGCTAAAGTATTAAAGAAGAATTTGAATGAAATATCATCGTCACGAAGTGTACAGTCTGGGAAAAAAAAAAAGAAAGAGCATGGTAATTGGGGAGGGGGGGGTCCCCTTAAGACAAATAGATCACGATTTGAGATGATTTACGATCGATATTTGTAAATTTTGCATGACCTGATGTTCTCTTTTTATTGGGAACCTCGGATAGAAAAAAAATTACTCCTGACCCCCCCCTCCCGGGTTTATAGAAAGACGTTTCCAGAAATATAAAATTTCTCTATTATTTTCATTTACTGTCCATTTCTTTGGAAACGTTGTAGGAATCCACATTTACAAATAGGTTTCTAATTCGAACAAGTAATTTGGCAGTGACTAGAAATTGAACCGATGACGAGTCTCTGATGCATCATTCGGGCATCAAAATATGGCTTGTAGCAGCTTTCCTCTTCTTTTGTGTTTTATTAATTTCATCCGGCGCCCTACAAGAACAGCCTTTTTTCACAGTTATCTTCGAATGAGGAATATCTGGCTACGTTGTCTTCGGACCAGGTGGCATAATCTAGAGTCGGTTTAAGTGTTTCATCGGCAGTTGTGATGTCAGAAGCCATTCGGTTCCATTTTATATTTTTTGATAATCGAGACGTCGTCGCGTCGTTTAACCCAGATTGCTTGGTCAGCATGCAATCATCTTGTTTGAATAGTGAACAAATTATCAATAAAAAAGTGAAGCCACGGGGAATGTAAACCACTTTTTGGAAGCTACAAAAGAAATGAAAGATTTGTATAGATTTCCCCCGTTGCTGGGTAACCTTTCGAGGAAGTGGAAACGCCCTAATCAATTTTTTAATAAAATGTTTACTTGACTTTGTTGTAATTATAATTATTTACGACTATCTTCGAGTCACGAATTAGATTAGCATCTAAAATTAAAAAGCATATCAAATTTTAGTTAATTAAATCAAAGCTGTAATTATCGGGAATATCATAAACCGAGCTATGTGTAATTTGCTGGTAGTAAGCAAAAAGTGGATATTTTCGAGCTGCTCGTCCTATTATAACCTTGTGATTGGTAACAGTTTTATTAATAGAAGAAGTTAAACGTTTTATTATAATTTTCTCTTAACAACTTAATTACGACCAAATTGAGTTGCATTATGTGCGCAAAATGCAAAATGTTAAATTACCGCAATTTAGGCATTAAAGGAACTTTTAATTATTTTCCATGTTAGATGATAAATGATGCAGATAAAGTAATCAATTCGACGACGACGTTGCATTCGTCGAAGAAAAGCTCACATCGGTTGATTGATGAAAGCATAAATTAATTAATTTATCAGGGACGGATTTATTTTTGACGTTGGTCGCTGGCGCCCAAGATCCAAATCGAGACCGTTGTCAAACCGGAAACAACCTTCTAATTGACATATCGAACGATCGACCACCAAAAGAACCATAAAATATCACCCAGCCGCTCTTATCTTCCATCTGCGACATTTTATTGTCCAGTTTCGATGTTAGGGTTCTTCCTAATTACAGTTACAATTTTTGCAATGCAATGGTCAACGAAAAAGGTACGAGATTTGAATAATTAAGTTGTTGTTTTCGTTGAAATATGTGAACATTATTATTAATCAGAAAGAAAATGGTAAAATGGTTCAACGGTCTTCCATAACCTTGAAAGCTACGCGACAAAAATTTTTATTCCTTCCTTCTTGGCCAAAAAATCAATCACATTTTTAATTATCCGCCTGTCAAATTCAAATCTCCCGCGCCACCGATGATAAGTGAGGAATCCTATTTATAAGATAAAACCCTCCCATGACGTCATGGGGCAGTATCGATAAGCGGTACGAAAATAAATTTGCAGTACAAATATTAGCTCGCAACGATAATCGAGGGTTCGCTGCTCAACCGAGCGTTGAAATCGCCAAAAAGAGATCATTCCGTAATACATAACCAAAAAAATTAATTCGGCGGGCGAGTTTTTTCTTATAATTTGCCAGTCGCTCATGCGTTAAAATTACTCCAATTATCTTTAAATCGTTTCTATTTAAATTGATGAGATTTATTTTGTTATTACGAAATGTCGAAAATATTATTTTCAAAATTTAGGTCGATCCGATTGAAAGGATTGAATCGAGTTGAATTAAGACATTGTGTTCCTGTTTGCACCTTTTATAATAGAATTAAGTGGAATTATTATAAAATCGTTAAAGGATTAAGATTGCACAATTCCAGTTCAAGCGTACAAATTTCGAAGCGAATCGAAAAAAAGAATCGTGTTGAAACAATAACACGTTTTCGTTACTATAGTTACACATATATAAAAGCTTGTGTCAGATTAATCATAAGTTATGCTTATGATTGACCTCTGTGTTTAGCTTGTAAAGAGAAAAATTTGAAAGAATTGAAGCCGGTCAGACGCAGCACGATTTCAGTCTATAAATGCGAAACGACTCCGTCACGACTCGATAATCTATCAAACCATTAATTATTACTTACTTAATCCAATGACACAATACTAATTTAATTTATCGATAGGAATTTTAAACTTTTGCCATTATTTCACATTAAATGCAAGACACAATAATTTATTGTTATTTCATGCATGTCTTTTAGAAATCCGCCAAGCAAAATATGTTCGTTAGTGAGTGCGGACTATAAATCATTAAATTTTCAATCGGATCGAAGCAATCACCAGTTATTTCAAATTAAATATAAATTATTCCTAGTTTATACGAAGATATCAAATTAAATTGGTTGCTGATATGTCACCTGTAATGCTAAGGAAGCTTAATCTCCCCCCCCCCTCCGGATAGTATCTTAAAAGTTATTTGTTTCTATTCGCTTGCTATATTAATTTCACCTGGCGCCCATCAACACCAAACAAAAATTGTCAGTTCTTCAAATTAATATTTCATAATATAACAAGATAATGGCGGACCGACAGTAACTTAATTAGTAATCGATTAAAAATTTTAAGAAGGCTGCCGCAATCGCTTCGTAAGATAATAAATTTACCGGATAATCGGAAAATAATTAAAAATTACTAATTGAGGATAATTATAAGAAAATTAATTAAGTTGTAATCTTATCGGAATATTGGACGGGTGTTGATAAATCAAACGCAATATAACTGTCAAGTAAGTAACTTAATTAATTTTTAAATTATGGATGAAATCCGCAATACAATTTGGAAGTTAAATTGGAAAGTAATTATGGAAATCAAAATTCGAGCGGATTAAGTTTAAAATTATTTTATCTTATATTAATAGCTCCGAGCAAGTTTCGTGCCAATCAAATTTTTCACTTTGAGTGGATAAACAGGGAGAACATTTAAACTGATTTTTCTTCAATAAAAATTCTACCGAGAAAAATTCAAGCGGATTATACTTATTGTTAGTTTCGAGTAAATTTCATACCACGAAAGTTAAATCGAAAAATTTCAGAAATCAATTTAAAAATATTGTGTGAATTCAGATTAACTGAAAATATTAAAGAGGGAATTCAATCAGATTAAACGTAGAACAATCTAATTGTTTGCTATCAGCCTGAAGCGGGTTCAGGTTAGAAAAAATTAAAAGGGTAATACTTAAAAAATTTCTTGAGAATTCAATCCAATTGAAAATAATACAGATATTGGTCTAAAAGGTAAAATTCAAGTGGATTCAGTTCAATTCGATCTATTTTTGTATTTTTGTCAGCTCCTAGCAAGTTCCGCACTATACAAATTAAAGCATTACATTTTAGGTTAACGGGAAATAATTTCTAAAAATTCAATAAATTCAAACTAATTGAAAATATTAAATCTACTAGTAAATTGAAATCAAATCGACCTAAGTTTTCATTATCAGCTCTAAGCGACTTCAGGTTAGAACATATTAAACGGGAAATCCTTAAAAAATTCCCTGAGAATTCATTCGAAGTGAAAATAATGCGGATATTAATCTATTAGATGAAATTCGAGTGGATTAAACGTTATTTCGAACTAATTTTATATTATCAGTACTTTCAACAAAACAAATTGTATAAATTCAAACTAATTGAAGAAATCACGATTATTAAAGAAAATGTGAGAATTCAAGTGGATTAAGTTCAAATTGTCCTAAGTTTTCACTGTTAGCTCTAACCGATTTCAGATTAGAACGATTAAACGTTAATAAATTCTCTGAGAATTCATTCGAATTGAAAATAGCGCGAATATTAATCTAATGGATGAAATTCAAGTGGATTAAATTTAATTCAAACTAATTTTGTATAGTCAGCACCGAGTAGATTCCCCGTACTATATAATTTAAATTATTTTAAAAACCTTTTAGGTTAGATGATAAATTCAAACTAATTAAAAATATTCCAGTGGATTAAGCTCAAATCGGCCTAAGTTTTCATTATCAACTCTAAGGAAAATTAGGGTAAAACGTGAAATAAAGGGTCTACCAATCAGGGGTTTGTTTTAAATTTTAAAAGAAACACATATTTTGTATGAAAATTTTCTAATTCTCTACTGAAATATGTTGTAGGGGCTTGAACATTTATGAATGGAAAACAATATCCGGTAAATGTCCTCCACGACTACGTTTGCAGACGTCGATTCTTTTAACAAAATTTTCGAATACATTTTGCATAATTGCGAACTTATTTCTCGGATGACGGCTTCGATATTTGTTTTAGTTCTGAAATTGTTTGTGGATTATTCGCGTAAACATTATCTTTCACATAGCCCCACAAAAGAAGTCCAATGGCGTTAAATCACAGGATCTTGCTGGCCAGTTGACGTCACCTTTTCGCGAAATTAAACGCCCGTTAAATTTAGTTTTCAATAGTTGGATTGTTTCTCGCGCTGTATGGCACGTAGCTCCATCCTGTTGAAACCACAAGTCTTCCACACCCATATCATCCAAAATAGGCCATAAAAATTGGTTACCATATCCCTATAGCGAACTCCATTGACAGTAACGAAAGCACCAGCCTCATTTTCGAAAAAATAGGGACCAATGATGCCCCTACCCATAAACCACACCATACAGTGACACGAGATGGATGTAGTGGTTGTTCAACAACTGCTTTTGGATTTTCAGAAGCCCAAATTCGACAATTTTGCTTGTTAACATACCCGTTTAAGTGAAAATGTGCTTCGTCCGAAAAGATGATTTTTTCTGAAAAACAAGCACCACGTTCAATGATCCAATCAGCAAATCTAAGACGTTGAGAATGATCTGCTGGCTTTAATTCTTGTACCAGTTGTATCTTATAAGGCTTTAGAGCTAAATCCTTCCGTAAAATTCGCCATGTGGTCATTGTGGACAGGCCTAATTGTTGAGAACGTCGTGAAACCGATAAATTTGGGTCCTCTGTGACACTTTCACGTACTGCAGCAATATTTTCGATTGAACGACATGGACGAGCACATATTTTTGTGCTTACGTTTACTACTGAACCGGTGGACTCAAATTTTCGCACTAAATTCGCAATTGTAGTCTCAGATGGACGATCGTTACAAATAAAAATATCGCGAATTTTGCGAAATGTAGTCTTCACGGATCGACCATTTTCATAATGGATTTGAATTATCTTAACACGATTTTCGAGCGAAATCAAAGGCATTATATTAAATGTTGACCTTTTATTATACATATGATAAAAAACTGAATAACAGAACTGCCTACTTGACCTATTTCAACCAAATTTAAAAACAAACCCTGATTGGTAGACTTTACTTTAAAAATCTTAAGAAATCAATCAAATTGAAAAAACGTGAAAATTAAAGAATATATGAGAATTCGATTGGATTAAGTTCACATTGTTCCACTTTTATTATTAGTTCTAACCGAGTTCAGATTCGGATACATTGAAAGGAAACTCCTCAAAAAAATTCTGAAAATTGATTTCAATTAAAAATTCGTAGATTTTATTCTAAAGTATTGAAATTCAAGTGAATTGAGTTTAGGTTAAACTAATTTTGTATTTTCAGTACCGACGAAGTTCCGGATTATATAAATTAATTTATTACATTTTAAGTTAAAGGAATTTCAACATGAAAAATTGTACGAATTCAAACTAACTGAAAATATTACAAATATGTACTTAAAAAATATGAGCATTCGAGTGCATTAAGTTCAAATTATCGTACGTTTTGTTTATTATTTCTAACCGAGTTCAGATTAAAATAAATTAAACGAGTAATCTTTAAAAAATTCTTTGAAAAATTGAGCCAAATTGAAAATTATACAAATATTAATCTAAACGGTAAAATTCAAGTAGATTGAGTTTAGTTTGATCTAATTTTGAAATTTTAGTATTTGACAAGTTACTAAATATTGCATGCTAAACCAAAGGAATTTCAATCAAAAAAATTGTATGAATTGAAATTAATTGAAAATATCGCCAAATATGAGAATTCGAGCGGATTAAGTTCAAATTGTCCTAAGTTTTTTTATTACCTGTTACAGAGTGTAGGATAGAACAAATTAAACTAGAAAACCTTAAAAAAATATTGAAATATGAATCCAATTGAAAATTACGCGAATATCATTCTCAAGAGCAAAATTCAAGTGGATCGAGTTTAGTTAGATTTTATTTTTTTATTGTCAGTACTATAGAAGTTCTGCACCATATAAATTTAATTATTACATTTAAAGTTAGAAAAATTTCTACAAGAAACATTGGATGAATTCAAACTATTAGAACATATCGCAAATATTGAAAAAATATGAGAATTCAAACGGAATAAGTTCAAATTGTCCTAAGTTTTTATTGTTACTCGTTACTGAGTTCAATTGAGAACAAATTAAACAAAAAATCTTTAAAAATACTCTGAAAGTTTATTCCAATTAATAATTTCGCGAATATTAGTCTAAAGAGCAAAATTCAAGTGAATCGAGTTTAGTTTAATTTAATTTTTAATCGTCAGTACCAAACAAGCTCCGCATTATTTAAATTAAATTACTATATTCAAATATAGAGGAATTTCTACAGGAAAAATTGCATACATTCAAACTAATTGAAAATATCGAAATATTGAAAAAATATAAGAATTCGAGCGGATTAAGTTCAAACTGTCTTAAGTTTTTATAATTACCTGTTACTGAGTTTAGGATAAAATAAATTAAACAAAAAATCTTTAAAAATTTTCTCATAATAGAATCTAATTGAAAATTACGCAAATATTATTCTAGAGAACAAAATTCAAATGGATCGAATTTATTATGTATCGTCAGTACTAAACAAGTTCTGCACTATAAATATTAAATTATTATATTAGCAATTTTTACAGGAAAAATTGTATGAATTTAAACTAATTAAAAATATCGCGAATATTAAAAAAATATGAGAATTCGAGTGGATTAAGTTCAAATTGTTTTACGTTTTAATTATTATTTCGAACCGAGTTGAGGTTAGAATAAATTTAACGAGAAACCTTTAAAAAATTCTTTGAAAATTGAGCCAAATTGAAAATTATGGGTATGTTAATTTGTTAACTTAAAGGATAAAATTCAAGTGGATTGAATTTAGTTTGATCTAATTTTGCATTATCGGTACCAAGCAAGTTCCGCATTTCCACTATTTAAACTATATTATTATATTTTTAAGGAAAAATTGTGAGAATTCAAACTAATTGAAAATATCGCAAATATTAAGGAAGACCTGAGAATTCAAGCGGATTAAGTTCAAATTATCCTACGAATTCATTATTAGCTCTAACTGTGATCAGATTAGAACAAATTAAAATAATAAAAATTTCTGAAAATTGAATCTAATTAAAAATTACGCGAATATTATTCTAATAAGTAAAATTCAAGTGGATCGAGTTTGGTTTGATCTAATTTTGTATCTTCAGTACCAAAGAAGCTGCGCACTATATAAATTAAATCATTACATTGTAGGTTTGATGAATTGTAACAGAAACTCAAACTAACTGAATTTTCAAGTAAATTAAACTCAAATCATTAAAAATATTTTTAGGAATTCATTCCAAATGTAAATAGCGCGAAATATAATGAAATTCAAGTGAATTAGTTCGATCTAAGTTTGTATGGTCAGCACAGAGCAAGTTACGTACTTTATAAATTAAATTATTACATTTTAAGCCAAGGGAATTTTAACAAAAAAATTGTATGAATTCATACCTAAAAAATTTGAAATGAATTATGAGAATTCGAATGAATTAAGTTTTCATTGTTAGCTTGAACAGGGTTCAGATCAGAACGGTGTAAACGTACATCAAAAATTCCGAGAATTCAATCGAATTGAAATTATCAACTCAAACCGATCGAATTCCGATCGATTTTCTTCTCGCTCTCATAACTTGGAAACGAATGCACCAATTTCGATGCGGTTTTCTTTCAACATTAAATAATTTTCGCCCGCACATTTTTAATGCTGTACCACCAGAGGGTGCTGCATTTCCGATTTTTCCGTTATTCGTTGGATTCTAATAATCTCCCAGATTATGAGAAAAATTAATTTAATTCCAATGAATTGTTAGATTGAAACAAAGAGCATTAGGAATGTGTAATTAAATTAAAAAAATTGTTACAATACGAAAAGTGCCATTAATCAAAATTAAAATAAAGCATAAAATTGCGTGACCATCGCAAAAAATTACAAAAAAACTAACATTTGTACTTGAAATGTCAAAAATGAATTAGAGAGAAAATTTTTAATAAAATTTAATTTGTTAATTATTTTTTTTAATTGCAGCGTAAATTAGCAAAAAACGAGTCGATTTAATCGGATTCAATATTGAACGATCATTATTTTTGTATTAATGCATTTTATTTATCGTAATGGCGTGTTAACTATTTATTATTCAAAATATCGAATTTAAATATTAATGAATAAGCGCAAAGGCGATTTTGCGAGCGCTTTTTTGTATTCTAACGGAAGATATTGGAGAATATAGTAAATATAAAGAGAATAATAATAATAGTAATAGGTATGTAGTAAAACATAATAGTACATAATAAATTAACGGTTTCTTCTTATGTCATCAATCCGTTTTCGAGTCACACACAAAAATGAATTTATGATGGAACTTTTTAATAAATTTGATCAGAAATTAGATAAAAAATTACGTGATGTGGAGAAATACCGCTTTTTTAGAAATAAACTCGTTTTGAATGTTAAACAAGCACGAACAACGAAATGGCGTTCGAAACAAATGTGAGCCACCCTCGTACGCGACTTTCATCGAAAGTAAATTAAAGCGAGGCCAATTTTTAATTAGAAAATTAGCTGCTATAAATTTGGTCGCCTTTTTCGAGACAAAATTAACCTTTAATGGTGCTCTATTATTTTCGCGATTAAAATGCCATCATTTATTTGGACTTAAATGTTAGATTACTTACTCTTTGATGAAATAAATTATTGGGCAAGACAATGAATGGATCGATCACCTTACCTGAAAAGAATAAAAAAATTAATTTTCGGAACAATTTTTCAATCAACAAAATAAATTAACCCAATTAAGTTTCAACAATTTAAAAAAAGAGAAAATAAAAAAAATTAATTAAAAGCACGCGGCACAAGTGACCCATTCATGAACATCGGAAACGAACTCCATGCTTCATGATTGTAACAAAACTTGAAAAAAATTAAAAGGAAAAGGAATATTGAGGAAAGACGAGGAGAGAAAGAGAAGAAAGGTTAACACCATTTGTATTAAATTAATAAGCAAAGTTTATCGAACGATGAGTAAACTAACTCGTTTTCGCTGGGATGTCTATTCATGAATTCTTGATATTCTTCCAAGTTAATTAGCAACAAAAATTATCTAAAAGCTTCAAAAATAATTCTGTGCGCACTTTGGGCACTCGCAAAAAAATGATTAATGTTTAGCGTTATTAATCATCATCAATCACGCTGTGTTTGCACTAATTGTGAGATTTAGGAAAAATAATAAAAAAAAATAATTTTAATAAAATGTTTGAATAGATTTGCATATATTTATGTCATCTTGGAGTAATAAAATTGTAAAGTAACAGTAATCAAAGGAGATACCGTGCAGCATGTCTAATTTGATTTATTTTCCAAGTGGTCTTCCTTATAGAGAATATTATCCACTTACTTCTTCATACAGAATTGATTCCAGTAATCGATTTCTAAGTTCAACGGAAGAACAGTGAACGTTAATCAATACAGGATTTTTTTACTTGTTTTGGTGCATTCGATACGTAAAACAAGAGATGAAGAAAGATATGAGGGTACAGGAAGTCTGTTACCTAACCGTACGACTTACAATTGAAAAATTTTCAAAAAAGTCTTTGCAAAGGGAAACCCTGCGAAATAGATTTAAATTAAAACGTGGAGTCGATAATGCAATATAGCGCCATTTCATCGCTGCCAGTTCAAGTTTTTCTACTGCTAGTAATTATTGGCCAATATTCTGCACAATCTTGACTTTTAGAGACCACACGAAAAGAGATTCCCCCCTAGTTTGTCGGAAACATATTCTTGAACAGATTGGCAAAGTTGTGCGGCCTGAAGGCCGCACTGTCGTACAAAATTAATGTTATTCCGTCATTTACCATTAAATGTTTATCTTAGCCCGCGAAAGAGATATTTTGGTGCATAATTGTTACGCTATCACGAAGAGAGTAGCTTAGATAACGCTGGGGTTTAAAACCGGGGGAGAATCGGGGGTACGGAATACCCCCCAGGACAAATTGATCACGAGATACTTTTGTAATTAATAAAAAATTGAAAAGTAAATACATATAAATATGGTAGAATTAAAATACTCCAATTTAATAAACACATCTGAGGGGTACATCATACGGTGTATCCCCCCCCTCCGGACCACCCGGCGTGCACAACTTTTACAGAGTTATATCTTAGACAGTTCAGCTATTAAAAGATTGAGTTAAATTAAATGTTACTTTCTTCTTCTCTTAAGTCATTGCATTGTTTAGACTATAGAAATAGCAAGCGTGCTGAAGTCGGGGGGGGGGGGTCTGCGGAGTATGGAATACCCCCCAGGAGAAATAGATTACTAACTACATATATAATTATTACAATATTAAAAAGTAAATGCAAACATGCCAAATTGAAATACAATAGTTGTTTCTGCATATCTGGGGGGCTCTCCATACCCCCAGAACTCCCCGGTGTGCACAACCTTTACTGAATTCCATCTTGGATAGTTAAGCCATTAAAATATTTGGTTTTTTCAAATATCACTTTAAAAATAGTTAAATTAGCATAGCTTTTGTAAAATCTTATAATTTGTGTAGCTTAAAAAATAGAAAAAGCATGAAAGTTAAAATCGGGAGGATCTGGGGGGTATGAAATAAAACCCAAGAACGAATAGGTTACGAATTACATTTATAATTATTACAAGATTGAAAAATTAATGTAAACATCTTAAATTAAAATAAACCAGTTGTTTCTGCATACCTGCATACCTCAATGCCCCCCAGACTCCCCGAGTCCAAAACTCGTACCGAATTCCATCTTGGGCAGTTGAACCATTAAATAATTTGGTTATTTCAAATGTCACTTTGAAAATAGTTAAATTAGCATAATTTTTCTAAAGTCTTATGATTCGTATAGCTTAGAAAATAGACAAAACAAGCGTGTTTAAATTGGGGGGTCTGGGGGGTATAGAATACAACCCAAAAGAAATAGATTACGAATTATTTTTATAATTATTACAATATTGAAATATGAATGTAAACATGCGAAATTAAAATACACCAGTTGATTTTGCATACCTGGGGTATTCCATACCCCCTAAACCCCCGGTGTCCTCAACTTTTACAAAATTCCACCTTGGTCAGTTGAGCAATTAAAAGATTGGGTTAATTCAAATGTCACTTTGATATTTTCTAAAATCTTATGACTTGTATAGCTTAGAAAATAAACAAAGTCAGCGCGTTGAAACCGGGGGGTATGGGGTATTCCCCCCCAGGACGAATAGATCACGCAAACCACTTACAATTATTACAATATTAAAAAATAAATATAAACATAACATAATTAAAATACACTACTTTTACGTTAATATTTGAAGGGTACTCACACCTTACCCCCCGCCCCCCCGATTTCACATCTGTTACAGTTTTTCATCTCAGGTAATTGTGTTATTAAAATATTTTGTTATTTAATATGTTAGTTTAAAATGTTTTCCCTAAATGTTCTCTAAAGTTTTATGATTTCTGTAGCTTAGAAAAAATATTAAAGCAAGCGTGTTAAAACCGGAGAAGGGGGGATCCGGAGCCCCACCTTCCATACCCCTCAGAACAAATAGATTAAAAACTAAATTTATAATTATTAAAATATTAAAAAGTAAATGTAAACATGCCGCAGAGAAGAAGAAGCTTTTTGCTGCTACTCTAAACCCCCCAAACCCCGGTTTGCATATCTTTTATTAACTAGCATCTAGGGCAGTTGAGCTATTAAAATATTTTGTTATTACAAATGTTCCTTTATAAATACAGTTTCCAGCATAAGTTTTTTGAAGTTTTATGATTTTTATATCTTAGAAAGTGAAAAATTCAATCGTGTTGAAACGGGGGGTCTGGGGGGAGAGGGTAAATATGAATATATCCAGGACAAATAAATTACCAACTACACTTATAATTATTAAAATATTAGAAAGCAAATGTAAAAATGGCCACTTGTTGAAATACACCAGTTTTGTATACATACATACCTAGGTAGTATTCCAAATCCCCCACCCCCAGTTTACATAATATTCTATCAATTTCCATCTAGAACAATTGAGCCATTAAAATATTTTGTTCTTGTAAATGTTCCTTTATAAATGTTATTTTCAACATCAGTTCTATTGTTTTTATGGATTTAAAAATGGAAAAGGCAATTGCTTTAAAACCGGGAATTTGAGGGGGGTATAGAATACCCCCGGAACAACTAGATTATTAGGTACATTTATAGTTATTCAAATATTGAAAAATAAATAAAAACATGACGAATTGAAATACAACAGATTTATATGCATACCTGAGGGGTTCTCCAAATTCCCCCCCTCACAGTTTACACAATTCTTATCGATTTTCTTCTTGTAGCAGTTGAGTCATTATAATTTCGTTATTTCAAATATTACTTCTAAAACTTTGTTTCCCACATAAGTTCTTCAAAGTTTTATGATTTCTATAGCTTAGAAAATAGAAAAAGCAATCGCGGTAATACCTGGGGGTATGGGGAGAAGAATGAAATATCCCCGGGATAAATAGATTACGAGCTGCACTTATAATTATTAAAATATTAAAAAGTAAATGTAAATATGACCAATTAAAGTGCAACAGTTTCTGTTCGTACCTGAGGGGTACTATAAACCCCCCAGCCCCCTCAGTTTACACAATTTTTATCGATTTCCTTCTCGTGGCAGTTAAATTATTAAAATATTTTGTTATTTCAAATGTTACTTCAGAAAGTTTGTTTCACATAAGTTCTCTAAAGTTTTATGATTTGATTAGCTTATAAAATGAAAAAAGCAATCGTGTTGAAACTGGGGATTTGGGGAAGGCATGGAATATCCCCGGGACAAATAGATTATGAGCTACATTTATAATTATTCAAATATTGAAAAATAAATGTAAACATGACGAATTTAAATACATTAGTTTTATGCGCATACCTGAGGGGTTCTCCAAACTCCCCTTCTTCTGGTAAGAGTTGAGTCATTATAATTTTGTTATTTCAAATGTTACTTCTAAAACTTTGTTTCTTACGTAAGTTTTCTAAAGTTTTATGATTTGTATAGCTTTGATAATGAAAAAAGTCATCGCGTTGAAAGCAAATATTAAACAAAATTCGCGGCTTGACATCTTTTTTACCGAAAGTTTATTATACGATTTTCCGCTAGTTAGAAAAAAGTTGGAAAATTTAAAAATAAATTCTGTTTTTCACCTTCAGAGTTGTCGAAGTGCTTTATTATCGGAGTAGATTGCTTAGAATTCGAATAATGACCTTAAACTGACCTTATTTCTTATTAAGGGAAACAAAGGAAGCTTGGGGAAAGAAAGCTTGTTGAATTAAAAAAATAATATCTTTTCCACTAGCGTTTGAATGTGAAGTATTTATCAATAACCCAGGCCCTCAGGACTAAGTACTAATAGACAAAATAAAATTTACTTTTGAAGTTTTCTCGATTTTAGTCAGATTAACGCCAAAAGTTTGTATATATTCGCTTTGGGGCAAATGTGAAAAATAAATTGAGAAATTTATTGCACAGCGCCCGTGTGAACATGGACTTACAACAAAGAAACAAGTAATCAAAGAATTTTATAACTTTGAGCTAATTCTAAGGATTCTATAAAAGTGCAAAAATTGAGGTTTATGATGCCTAATATAACTGAAGCTATAAAATAGCTAATATTACATTATCCACCCGCGTTTTTCAATTTTTCAATTTTTTAAATAAATTTGATTACGTTAAATTGTAAATTTAAATGAATGCGTTAATATATGCATTTTTAATACATACAATAAATCAAGTTAAATTAAAATAAAAATATTTTCAACTTACGTAAGGTCCAAAAATAGGAAATGCAATTATTTGAAAAACCCCTGACATTTAAAGTAATTTTGGACCTTGTGTAAATTTAAAACAGTAATCAATTTAATTTAACTTGATTTATTGCACCTATTAAAAATCGTTTGGGAAAATTAAAATTTGGGTAAAATTTTCGTTTTCCATTTGAATGTGAAATTGTTATTCCGATCTCCCACTACTAGTTTGGATCGGATTGGATCATCTTTATTTACTAAACTTGACCCAATTTTACCACTTTCGCCCACGTAATTTCTCACGATGTCATTGGATCGGGTAAGCAATTTTACAGTTCTTAACGATCCAAAACAAACATGTAAGCTCGACACCATAAAAATTTGTTTAATGGAAAACCATAATCGTTATCGCATTTAGTCTTACAATGTAACACCCATAATCGACAAATCAATAAAATGAATCTTCATTCGTGTCTAATTAAGCAACGTAATTGACATAAATCAATGACAAAAGTTAACATAAATTGCGTCGTGTTGTGCTTCAAATTTTCACGAATAAAATGCAATTAATTGAGTTTTAATTGAACGCTATCCGTAGTGGTTCTATTACTGTTACTGCTTGACATTCTAAAGAATGGACAAAGGCCAAGGTTGATTTTCCCATATTATTAGTTGTAGGTTTTTTTCTAAATTAAACAATTAAAATTCTTGCACTTAATTAAATTATTTTATAATTGAAGTGGTTAACGTGTTCAATTAAAAAAATGTTGTGTTGTGTTAACTGCGCGTTAAAAGAGCTCGGTCGATTTTTTTATCGCCGGGCCATGCATGACGAAAGGCCTCGACAATGCCGAGTTTCCTTCCATACGAGGGCCGGCCGATAAAAATAAAATTTTTAATTGTTGCGAAAATTACCGAAAGTTAATTGAACTTTTGGCTACGATTGGTAATTCACCAAACTCGTTCCCATGTTTTGCAAATTGATTCTAATCAGGAGGTGTTGCTTTTTTGAATTAATTAACGAATCTCTTTATAGATTAATTTATTATTTTTTAAAATGGGAAAGTTTCGTAAGTCGAATGGATCAGATTACGAAAGTATCTGTACACGTTGATAAAAATTTAAATAAATATTGATTAAATAAAAAGAATTATCTAAAATCAATACTACGTATCTAAGAATTTTTGGTTAGACAAATACCGAAAACTATTTTATTGAAATTTTGAGAAGATATGTGAGTAATTCGTAATTACATATTTTTAGCGTACGGTGCCGGATCACACAGAAAATTACAAAATTTTTACTTTTATGTTTGTTATATTTTTGACTGTGGGATTTACTATTTTGTAAAAATAAACTATGATCATATATCTAACCCCGCCCCCTCATTTATTTTTAATTTAATTCTCATAATATTAAGATTAATCAAGGATTAAATAAATTACAAATATTTTATTGCTATTTATGGTTTTTTATATTTTATTTTGTATAAATAAATTACGCTCATATATTTAATCTCCTTTTCCAGACATATTTTTATATTATACTATAATATTATAAATTGGGGGGTCCAGGTCACTCTCCTAGCCACATATAACCCACACAATGATATGAACGGATTTCTCCGCCGTGATTGTTGTTTTAAATTTTTTATTTCCTCCCGTGTACTGGAGGATATTCCACACCTCAGCTCCCCGGTTAAAACACGACCACCCTTTATTTTAATTTCTTTTCTTTTATTTCAAAACTGTAATTTTTTCTCTAAATATAACAATAAAAACCCTTCCAAAGAAAAAAGTGAGTGAAATTTTATTATTCCTGTTCTTTTAACAGGAGCGAGATAATTATCCTTCTGTTACATTCTGTAAAGATGAAAACGACACGTCTTGAGTTGGCTGCAGTGAAAAATTTAAAAAATCGAGATTGAACGTAACAATATTTAAAACTTCACTTTTGAAACTTCAAAAATCGCATGCGGCTCATATTTTGGGGTAAGATTGAGAAGTTTTCCATATCCTAAGGAATTACCGTACTTGCTTTTTACATTTATTGTAAGCTATACAAATTATAAAACTTTAGAAAATATTTGCTGGAAACATTTTTAAACTAACATTTTAAATAACAAAATATTGTAACCACCCAGCTGCCGGGATGACAATTAATAACTGAAGTGTAATTCTGGGGGATATGATGTACCCAGGAATTCAGGTAAAATTAATGTGTTATAATTCTACCATGTTAATATTTTCTGTTTAATATTGTAATAATTATAAGTATTTTGCGTGGTCTAATTGTCCTGGGGGTATTCCATACCCCCAAACCCCCCAGATTTAACGTTCTGGATTTTTACATTTTCTGAGCGATACAAATAATAAAACTTTAAAGAGCATTTGCTAGAAACATTTTTAAAATAAAATTTTGAATAATAAAATATTTTAGTGGCCCAACCACCCAAAATGAAAATAGGTAGCAGATGTATAAACCTGGGGGTCTGGGGTAATAACACGTAATACTTCTGTATTTCAATTCTTCCAAGTTTACATTTAATTGTCAATATTGTAGTAATTTTAAACGTATTTTGTGTTCTATTTGTCCTGGAGGATATTAAATAACCCCAGGGCCCTTGGAATTAACGCACTTAGTTTTTCTACTTTTCAATGCTATATAAATTTTAGAATTTTATTTTAAATAAATTTTAGAATTGAAATTCTAAAAAACTTTAGAAAACATTTTATGGAAGCATATTTAAAGTAACATTCTAAATAACAAAATATTTTAAAGACCCAGCAACCAGGGATAAAAATCAATACCATAAGTGTAATCCAGAGGGTCTGGGGGGTACGGAGTAATATCCAGCCAATTACGTAAAATTTGTATATTTTAATTCTACCATGTTTTACTTTTTAATTTTGTAATAATTCTAAGTGTTTTAGCATGATCTATTCGTCCATATTCCCCAGACCCCCCGGATTTAACGCGCTTGCTTTTTCCATTTTTTAAGCTAATACTAATCATAAAACGTTAGAAAACATTTTTGCGGGAAACATATTTAAAGTAACATACTAAATACCAAAATATTGTAATGACTTGCTACCCGGTATGAAAATCCATAACAGAAGTGTAATCTGGGGGGTCTGGGGAGTATAGATTACCCTCCAGGTATCTACTATATAACAATGGTGTATTTTAATTCTACCACGTTTTAATATTTAATTTTTAATTTTGTAATAATTCTAAGTATTTCCAGACCCCCGGATTTGACGCGCTTGTTTTTTTAATTTTTCTAAGCTATACAAATGATAAAACTTTTGAAAACATTTACTGGAAATATTTAAGTAACATACTGTATATAACAAAATATTGCAATGTCCCGGCTATCCTGGATAAAATTAAATAACCGAAATGTAATTCGGGAGGTCGGGAGGGGGGGGATATGGAGTACCCTCTAGGTATTCACATAAATTTGTGTATTTCAATTCTTCCAAGTTTACACTTAACTTTTAATGTTGTAATAAGTATATAATAAGGAGAGTATTAAATACCCCCCCCCCCCCGGATTTAACGCGCTTGTTTTTCCATTTTTCTAAGCTATACAAATTATAAAACTTTAGAAAACATTTGCTGGAAACATTTTTAAAGTAATATTTTAAACAACAAAATATTGTGACCTTGCAGCTACCAGGAATAAAAATAAATAACAGAAGAGTAATCCAGGGGGTCTGGGGGGTATGGAATACTCTCCAAGTATTCACGTAAAATTGCTGTATTTTAATTCTACCATGTTAATATTTAATTTTTAATTTTGTAATTATTCTAAGTGTTTCAATTGATCAATTTGTCCTGAGGGATATTTCATACCCCCCAAACCCCCCGAATGTAACGAGCTTGCATTTTCCATTTTTTTAAGCTATACAAATCATAAAACTTGAAAGAAAATTTACTGGAAATATTTTTAAAGTAACATACTAAATAACAAAATGTTTTAATGACCCAGCTGTCCGGAATGAAAATCGATAACAGAAGTGTAATCCGGGGGGTCTGGGTAGTATGGAGAACCCTCGAGATATTTAATTAAAATTGGTATATTTTTATTTTACCATGTTTATATTTATCTTTAATTTTGTAATAATTCTAAGCGTTTCAAGTGATCTATTTGTCTTGAGGATATACCATACCCCCAAACCCCCCGGATGTAACGAGCTTGCATTTTTCATTTTACTAAGCTATACAAATCATAAAACTTTAGATAACATTAATTTGCTGAAAACAATTTTGAAATAACACTTTAAATAACAAAATATTTAATGACCCAGTTGCTCGGGATGAAAATCAATAACAGAAGTGTAATCCGGGGGTCTGGGGGTATGGAGTATCCTCCAGGTATTCACGTAAATTTGTGTATTTCAATTCTTCGAAATTTACATTTAGTTTTTCATATTGAAATAATAATAATAAGATTAGCGTATTAAATATTCCCTAGACCCCCCCCCCCGGTTTTTACACGCTTGCCTTTACCATCTTTTTTAAGTCATATAAATTATAAAACTTGAGAAAACTTATGCTGGAAAGATCGTTTTTAAAGTAACATTCCAAATAATATTGCAAATCGGGTAAAGATTTGTACACCGGCAGTTTGGAGGAATATAGATATATATTTGATGATATGAACCCCCAATATAAACAATAATGTTGTGGATTTCAATTATGTCGTATTTATTTATATTGCAATATTGTAATAATTAATTACCAGTTTATCTCGTGATCCATTTGTCCTCGGGGGTATAGAATGTCCCCTCATACCTGCCCGGTTAATAGCAAGTTGGTCTGACAAGGACATAGTAGATCTCCTATAAATCACTAATTAACCACCTTTAACTGTCAAACGGTATCCTTTTGTTGTAAAAACAAATCGGTTCGTTTTTTACAAACACAAAAAATAAATGACCCTCCCCCCTTTACGTATAAAAAATATATAAAAACACACAGCAGAACATGTAGTCTATAAACTCTACAAGAAACAATTACAACTAGATTATAGCAGTGTATTTGGCGTTACCAGGAATAGAACCGCGGTTACCCACTCTCTAACCTGCCGGTGTACGCTTTACGTCACACTGCTGCTTGTTATTAAATAAAATTTAATTATAATTTTTGTTTTAAAATGCTTTGCTCAAATTTTAAATGTAATCAAATAAAATAAAATTTTATTGTACTGGGGGTAATCCTAGACTCCCCGGTACATTACGGCAAGTAAGCTTTCATAGAATTTTAAAATTCGATTTAGTCACTGTTTTGTTCTCCAATATGTGATTAATAAATAATTATTAATAGAGCGTTTTCTACGCCATGGAAACGTGCAGTTAACGGGGGGTCTGGGAGGGGAGTTATAAAAATAAAAACATAAGTATTAAATTAAGACTAAAAATATTTGTAAGTGCTTCTTCATTTTAACGAATTAAATTGTTGCCCTTCCCTACACACGAAATTTTCTGCTTTTTTCAAAAATTCTCAAATATACCGAAGCTGAAAACAGAAATCAATTGTTTTTAAAATATATCCAAAAAATAAGAAATTGATTATAAAAAATAAATAAAAAAATTGGTATTTGTAAACTTTGAGAGGTCCCTTCCCCCCGCATATAAAATACTGCCTGCATCGCTGTATGAATTCAAAGGAATCTCAAAAGACAAACAAAAGAATCATAAAAGACTAAAATATTTGTATCTTTTTCTAATGCAATTAAACAAAAAATTCGTAACGGATTAGCGGGGGAGGGGGGGATAGTTAAACTTCTCTAATTTTTTTTATATTAGAATACTGCATTTCACAGCCAAAATTTTACAAACATAAATAGTCATAAAAGACTAAAAATATTTGTATCATAATTCGGAATTCTCAATTTAATTTGGATTGATTCGAACCTCCATGGTATAGTGAAACAAACCAGATCACGTTGTACTAAGCCATACTCAAATATCAATAAAGAAAACGGTTCAAGGTAAGATTACTTAATTTTTTTATTGACATGATATGACAAGAGATAGTACCTTTTAGATAATTCACGTTGGATCAAGCTAACAAACAAACGAATTATGCAAAAATATTAGACGGAATGCGATCATGGTATAATAAATAACGCAATTACCCTTTAACAGTTGATCGATACAACAATCAAGATTATTAGGAAAACTAACACACAATAAATTTCAAACAATAAAAGTATTCGGGCTGTCATTTTGGTTAAGCAATTCGGTAGCACGTTTCGGCAATGCAGAATTCGATCCAGAAAAGGCCAAGGTAATCGAGTGTGGGTGAAAATATTGGCATAAAAAATTTTAATTTACGATAATATTCGCCCATTAGCATAATCAATAATGCAAAAATTCGTTTTTCAAGCGAGCTTGGTTGACACCTGCACAATCCAGTTTCAAGTCGAAACGGTTCGAAAGTGCTAACCCAATCCAAAGAAAGATAACCGAGATCGCCCATCTCGGGATAGTAACTTTACTATTCCATTTCATTACAATAGCACCATACTGCAGGTGCGAATTAAAATAAATACAAATTTATGGAAAAATTAAACTGGCGCCCTAAAATATTATAAAATTCCCTGTCTCCGAACTGAAAAGGCGAGCCTTCACTTGCACGGTGGTTTGCAAGCCAAAGTGCACCGAAAGAAAACTTGCGAGATGTTGGCTTGTTTTGAAGAAGGCAATGTGTAATACATTTCCTGCCGATCGCATAATCAAAGTATCGGAACCGTTACCGCAACCTTTCTTCCTTTTTTCATCGAAATTCTAATGCAAATTTTGCAATTTTGTTCTAGTTGCAATAATATTTGACATTTAGATGGTCGGTAGTAAAAAATCGACCTTTTTATATTTTCAATAATTTATCAAGTTTTTATAACGAGTTTCTTGAAATATTAAACATTAAAAGCCGTTTAAATGTCAAACACATTTTTCATTTTTTACAATTGGTCGATTTCTCTCGCCGCCATTTGTTCAATTTTTAAATTCGAATTGGTTTACGACGGCGCGCGAAATTATTAGCTCGGTCGTTGTCAATTTAGAGAAATTCTCGTTAGCAGGAAAAAATGACCGTATGTTACGTTACGTAATGATGGAAAAACATAAAATAGGAAACCGAACGTAACCGTTATAAAAGCTAAAAGACATAAATGCCGGATCGCGTCACGCGGTCTTCCATTCGTGCTTAAGTAGCGACGAGCTTTCCGCATTCCGTAAAATAATACGATGCACTTTTGCAGTGAAATATGCCGCAATGCACATTAAATTTTAAAACGTCATATTTTCTATATCTTTTTAATTCGATAAATTAATACTCGGACTGGAAAATTAAAATTGCTGAGTTAATTAGCTACCAGCATACAGAAGCTAGAAGAAAGTTTATCGTCACAAAAAGCGCATCGATTAGTAATTAAGTTGAATTACGCACTCGGTAGCAATAAGGTCGAAACGGAATTGAAGAAGATAATTCATTACCGGGAATCTAACGGAATCCGGAATATTGGCCGGCAAAAGGGAAGGTGCCGGAGCACCCCAAGCGGCTCGGCCGTCCGAATGCGACCTCCAATTTAATCTCGCCATTTTGATGTTGCCCACCGGCTCGATATAGATTTATGTGAAGATAAAACCGTTAATCTCATTTTGATGCGCTGACCTGCTAGTTTAGCCTCTTTATTATCAAAAAAAGCGCTCTCGAAGATTCCGGCAAAAAAAACCAATCAGACCAAATTTTTTTGGATGCAATAATTACAATTTCAGCTTGGAACAAAGAATCAAAAGTTGTCAAAATGAAAAGTTGTTTTAAATTTTTGCAACATATTTTAATTACGTTGTTAATTTGGACGTGCACGCAAAAACGTAATAATTTTAGGTGATCAGAGATAAAATAGCCCCGAGGTTGATGCTAGACGCTTACCGTTACACATTTGCAGAGCTAAGTGAAAGCGAGAAGCGCGTGTGATTACCCGAGGGTCTTCCACTCGATACAGCCCAAGAATGGAAAGTCGTGTTAATCCAGATCACACTAAATTAAACTAATTTACAACGTGCGTATACTAACAACATAAATGTTGTATTTGTCGTTAAAAAGTTGTCCCTATAAATTTTCATTTTAATTGGAAGAAATTGTTGCGGAAGCTCGTTTATTCCAAATAACTTTTTTGAAATTAAAACTACCATAAGATAGGATAAAATGGATCCAATAAACACGGGCGAATTGGCCATGTGGTGAATACCGTCAATCCAATATCCCCATTTTAGGTTATGTGCAAAAAACACGCCACCGAAAAGTGAACGATAAGTAGGTACATAACCAACGAAAGTAATTATAAACCAATAAAAAGTGAAATCAAAAATTAAAATAATTACAAATATTATTAGTCTTTTATGACCATTTATGTTTCTATTCACAACTATTTTTATTAGTCTCTTTTGATCTATGATCAAAACAAATCCCCACCCTCTTTCAAAATCAGTTTTAAGTTTTTTCCATGTACCCCATTTATACCCTAGAGGGTTAATTAATTATTATACCTGAACCATGCAAATTTAATTCAATCTAATTAATTCCCAAAAAATCGTATGCGGAAATGTCAAACTTCCAACTCCGGTACCTTTGTCTTTTGATTGTCACTTTTCGAAAGAAAATTTTAAATACTAATGGAAACGACTGAAATACTGATAGCTAACGAACGGAGCCTCGGAAGTTCCTATATCCCTGCTTGCAAGACGGATGGAAATCGGTTTTCCAAGAGGGAAAAGTTAGGATGTCACAGTCTTTCTCTGCAACAAAATTATGTTTTGCGGTACTTTTGTGCTGGATTAATAAATTGGAATTATACAAAAGCCAATATTATCGATTTAGTACACTCGGAATTCGGATAATCGGATAATTAATTATCCGTTTGATAACGAATATATCTGTATAGTATTTTATATTGTAAAATATTTCGTTAGTGCGTTGTTTAGTATCCAAACTTCTCAAAATCGTATCAATTGTAATACTACAGAATTTTTACCCCCCGGTTAACAATACAGTTATCTAAAATATGCAAACCGGATCTTAATATTTTTATCTAAATTTTTTTCTATTTCTTAAATTTAAATAATCTATTTTTTATTTAAAAATTGCAACGTTAACATTTCATAATACTACAGGATATTCCCCCTCAGAACTAGCAGTTAACAATCCAGTTAACTAAAGTTCTTTATGTTTTTATCTAAATTAGTAAGTATAATTTTATTTCAAGAAATCACAACCTTAACACTTCAAGATGTTGAAAATACAGTAATCTGAAATATGATTTTAACGTTTTTATTATTTTAATCTAAATTCTTGCCTTTTTCCCCAAATCTTAACAATACATCTTTTATTTATTTCGCTCCGAAAAAATCGCATCCTAACAATACGTGGTACTGGAAGAGTACTCCATAACCCCCGGTTAACAATACAGTTGTCTGAAATCTGAGAAGCCGGCCCTAATAATTTTATCTAAATTCTTCCTTAATTATTAAATTAATAACATTTAACATTTTCGTCTTTTCAAAAATTCGCAACCTTAACACTTTGTGACGCTGGAGGGTATTCCATACCCCCCAGACCCCCCGGTTAACTATAAAAATATTTGCCATATGGGGACCTTATCTTAATATTTCCATCTAAATTTCTCCTTTTCCCAAAAATTATTAATATATCTTTATTTATTTAATTTCGAGAAATTACACCTAATCACTACGTGGTACTGAAGGGTATTCCATACTCCCCAGTTAATAATAAGATTATCTTCGGAAATTTGGAAAGCCGATATTAATATTTTTATCTATATTCTTCTCTTTCCTATAACATAATAAGATATGGGTTTTTTTCAAAAATCACAACCTTTACACTTCGTAACACTGGAGCCCCCGGTTAACAATACAATTAAAATTTGCGGAACCGATTTTAATATTTTTATCTAAATTTTCCCCTTTTTCACTAAAACTTAATATATTTTTAATTTTTTTATTCGAAAAATCGCACCCTCAATACCTTATGATACTGCAAGATATTTCATACTTTCCAGACCCCCCGGTTAACAATACAGGTATTTTTATCTAAATTCTTCACTTTTCCTTAAAACTCAAAAATATATATTTTATTTTCTTTATTTTAAAAAATCGTCTTTGTGATAAATAGGGGCGTTCAATATTGCGTAAACAGGCTTAGGGGAGGGTTTCAATTTTTCTTACTTTTGCTAACAAAGTCAGCGGGGAGATATTATTAATCTTACGTAAGATTAAACAATATTACAAAATAAAGAAAATTTTGAATTTTAATTTTGATATTTAATAAAGGTTTAAAAAAAATTCTAACGTCTTAGCATTTGTGAACATGACGATTTTCCTATTTTGTTCATACAAAGGGTTGGGGGTCTAAAGAATTGAAATTCTACTAAGTTAATAGTTGAAAGCCCCATATTGAAAACGATTGCATACCCACAAACCCCTGATTAAACCTACAGTTATCTGAAATATAGCGACCAGATTTTAATGTTTAAATTTCAATCCCCTTTTTCTCCAAAACTTAGTAATATATCTTTTATTTATTTAATTTCAGAAATTGCATGCTTTTCCTTAAAACTGAATCACATAACTTTTTATTTCTTTTTTCGAAAATTCAACCTTACATAGACGTTAAATAATAGACTTAGATGGTACCTTGCAATACTGGAGTGTATTCCATATCGACCCCCAGTTAACCGTACAGTTACCAGATGTTTGGGTATTAATAAAGTATTTTATTCATTTTTTTATGAAAATTAACGAGGTATTCCACATCCGTTTACAATACCGTTGGGGACGTAATTCCATACCCCCAACCCCCGGTTAACAGTTATTTGCAGTATTGAGTTTATCGTTAATTTTTTATTCAGTCTTCTTTTTCTTAAAATTTGAATAATATATTCTTTATTTAAAATCGCAGCCTTAACATAGTTATATTGAGTATTTGTACCCTCTCCCCTGGTTAATAATACAGTTATCTAAATTTGTAGAACCAATTTTAATGTCTACTTTTTTGTTTAAACTTGAAATAAAATATTTTTTTTTTAATTCAAATCGCACTTAACATTATGGTACTAACCTCCCTTTCCGGTTAACACATACAGTTACCTTAAATTTGGGAAGGCGATCTTAATGGTTTCATCTAAATTCTTCCTTTTTCCTTGAAACTTAATAATAAATTATTTATTTTAAAAAATTTTACCCTTAACATTTCATGGTACTGGAGGGTATTCCATATCCCCTAGATCCCCGGTTAACAATACAGTTATTTGTAATAATATAGGAGAACCTGATCATAATGTTCTTATCTCAATCTTTCCTTTACTTTAAATTAATATTAAATATATTTTATTTCTACATTTTAAAATCCAATTATAAAACAATTATTCTATAGCCCCTCCCCCTTTCTCTAGATTAAAAATACAGTTATTTGAGTTTTGAAGACCTAATCTTAATATTTTCATCTAAATTCTTCCTTTTTCCCTTGAAACTTAATTAAATATTTTTTATTTCGAAAAATCTTTACTTTAACATTAGTGGTACTGAAAGTATTTCATATCCCAAACCCCTGATTAACAATACAGTTATCTCAAATTTGGAACCCAATCTTAATGTTTTATCTAAATTCTTCCATTGTTTTCTTGAAAATTAATAATATATTTTTTATTTTTTTATTTTGAAAAATTTCACCCTTAACATTTTGTGGTACTGAAGGGTAATCCCCTCCATACCTCACCTCCCGGTTAACAATACAGTGATCTAATTTTTGAGAACCCAAACTTAATGTTTTTATTTAAATTCTCTCTTTTCTCTAAAACTTAATAATATATTTTTTATTTCAAAAATCGCCCTCTTAACACTTTGTAATACTGGGGGTTAGTCCATTCTATACCCCCAGATCTCCAAGTTAACAATACAGATATTTATAATAATATGAAGACCTGAACTAAATGTTCTTATCTCAATTATTCCCTTTTACTTTAAAACTTAATAATAAATTATTTTATTTTCTTTATTTCGAAAAATCGTAGTCTTGACAAGTTATTCTATAGCCCCTCTTTCCCTCCGTTTTTCAGATTAAAAATACAGTTATTTGAGTTTTTGAGACCTAATTTTAATTTTTTTTATCTAAATTCTTCCCTTTTTCCCTTGAAATTGAATTAAATATTTTTTATTTCGAAAACTCGCACCCTTAATATTTAGTAGTACTACAGAGTATTCAATACCCCCAAACCCCCTGATTAACAATACAGTTATCTCAAATTTGAGGACCTGATCTTAATGTTCTTATCTCAATCCTTCCGTTTTACTTTAAAATTTAATAATATAATATTTTATTTTCTATATTTCAAAAAATGGCACCCTTAACAAGCTATTCTAAAGCCTCCCCCCCTTTTTGTAGATTAAAAATACAGTTATTTGAGTTTTGGACACCTCTAATCTTAATGTTTCAATCTAAATTCTTCCTTTTTTCTTAAAACTGAATTAAATAGTTTTTATTACAAAAAATCGCACCTTTAACACTTAGTGGTACTGAAGAGTATTATATACCCCCAAATTTCCTAAACAATAATACAGTTATCTCAAATTTGGGAACCCGATCTTATTGTTTTTATTTAAATTCTTTCTTTTTTCTTAAAATTTAATAATATATTTTTTATTTTGAAAAATTTCACCATTAACATTTTTTCGTGGTACTGGAGGGTATTTCATACCCCGAACCACACCTCGCGGTTAGAAAAACAGTGATCTGACTTTTGGGGACTCAATTTTAATGATTATATTTAAATTCTCTCATTTTCCCTAAAACTTAATAATATATTTTTATTTCAAAAATCGCACAATTAACACTTTGAATTATTGTACTGGGGGTTATTCCATACCCCCCATTTCGATCCCACTAGATTTTATTTTCTTTATTTAAAAAAGTCGCAGTCTTGACACGTCGTGATGTTCATATTATTCAGTATTACGTGGTCAAAAAAACAACATGAAATGTAAGATAGTAACCAAGAGTCTGAACGGGGGAAGGGTATAAAATCCCCCAGTAAATGTTATTGTTCCCAAGCAAACTAAACTATCATAGAGTTTGTGGAAAATGTTAAACAGTTAATTTTAGGACACTGGGGAGTATTCCATACTATACCCCGGTATATTCAGTTTACTTTTATTAAAAATGAATTGAAAATTTTAGTTTACTGCCTGACCGTTGCTATGATGACGTGAGACGACATATGGTAACATAATATTTTGAGTCACTGTTGCATGCTTAAAATTTTGAAAATTTAAAATATGAACTGCAAAGCGACCTTGCCAATAATCCGGAAGGGAAAAAAAGCATTCCATTTAACTAATGTCGCTTTTTTTAAATTCAAACTACATAGGTACTTACATTTAATTTGTTTCCTTTCTAAAGCAAATTTATTATTTTAATCTCTCAGCTTGGCGCTTTATTAGTTTAAGCCGGATTTGCTAGTTTTCCGTAAATCATATATTTTATGTAAACGACCGCGGTCGTTATAACGAAGCGACAAAAATTTTTCAGTTGCGGTTTTGTCTGAAAGCGAAAGCGACAGCAAAAAGTTCACATATGCATCGCAAGTAATAACGTTAAAAAATCGTTGCCGTTTCGTTGCTAACGTGTGTAATTGTAACTTATTTCAAGGATCTACCTAGTAATTATTTATTAAAATTACTCCATAATTATTATCGGTACCGTTTAAGTGTGAACGTTAATTTTTTTTAATCGTTTGGACAAATTGCAGAAAAATTGGGAAAGTGAAGGTTGACGTAAAGCAAGTAAATAACAAAAAAGTAAAGAAATTTACTTTTTTCCAAACAAATCGCAAATGAGAAAATAAAGTCGATAGAAAATATCACATCTGACATTTAAATAATTTAATACAAATTACACGTCGAAGGCTACCAATGAAGCAGAAAAGATTGAAATTAAAAAAATACTGTACCGATTAACTTGCGCGAGAGTAGCGCGTGATATGAGCGTAACTTGATTTTTTTTTGAAGAATCTGATTTTTGTTTCGATGTCGGCTTGATAATTATTTGCTATTTTGTATTCGTACATTGTTTTACATGGTTGGTTACATGACATTGAACATGTACTTTACCGTTCAACATATCGGACCATTTATGGGTCCTTAACCTTAAAACACAGACTGAATTTAAACTGCACTCAATGACTCAATGATCAGAAAAAAAATTCCATCAATTCAAATGTCTGCACATAACAATTGATAATTTAAAAAAACATTTTATCAATTGAAATTGAAAAGGTATTCACAAGGAAGTGTTAAGGTTAGGAGAAAGGAGCTACGCTGTTCAGGGTTTTGCTTATTCAATTTTAAGTTATTTTGAAAATATTACGTGGTTGCCAGCTCTGCTTTCAAATTGAGCGAAGAAACCGAACCCGAGTGAAAAGTAAAAAAGCGCAGGCAAAAGTGTGCCGCACTTTTGTTTTCCACTTTTCACTCTTCGCGATGTCCTTTTTGAAAAAATACACACAAATAGAAACTCAAGTTGTATAATCAGTTTTACATACTTGTTACTCTGCTTTGCTAATACTATGAACTTTTGTGAAAAGTTACCAAAGTCAGTTTAGTTACCTGTTTAAAGTATTATTTTTTCTGCACCTCTCTGTATGCTCTAAAAGTTGACTCACAAATTCTTCATTTCATAATTTTATATTTTATTACCAAAAATTTTTTTGATTTTTATTTAAATTTTGTAATTTCCTAACTTTGCAATGTTTTACCACCAATCACGTGCACATAATCAAGTTTTATCTAATTTGTTAATTTTACTTACTTTTCCAGTTGAACTGATTGTTTATCAATTCATTATTATAACAATAAAGTATTATAATTTATTATGTTCGCAATAAAGGGATTTTCCTTCCTTCCTAGTTCTATTTGTTATGACTGGCGTCCTTCAAAACCATAATGCTTCCATTATACTGAGACTTTACATTGTTTAAGGCTGCATGATTGTTTTTCAACAATTCATGCTTTAAAGAACTTGGAGTTTAATTTCAAATATTATATAACATACATATCTTGTATGTTCTCCGAATGTTTTAAATTATGTTATTGTATGCACTCACTTGAAGAAAACACAATTTTTCAAAATATAGTCAACGAAGAATGACAAATTTTGCATAATTTTGACAGATGGGAGGTATCAAAAAAATAGTTCTAAGTTGGGAAATCTTCCAATAAAATAAATTGATGACTGGAGGGGAGGGTCTGGAATACTCCCCAGAAAAAACTTTGTTTTTGTTGTCAAACTTAAAATTTAAGTTAAACTATCATAGAAAATTAAAGATTATTTTCATTAAATCTCACTTGTAGTATCTCAGGGGCTTGAGATTAAAACAGTTAATGATTTCATAAACCAGGGAGTCCGGAGAATATATTCCCAGCCTACACCCCTCCTCATGACGAATAGATTGTCAAACGTACTAACAATTACCTAATGCAATGTTAAAATATAAAAATTGCAGATTTGAAATAAATCAATGTTAATACCCCCAGACCCCCCTTCCCTGGATGTTTACACATCTTTTATTAATTTCCATTTCGGGCAACTGAGTTAGTAAAGGAATTGGTTATTAGGTTCATTTTCAGCATATTTTCATTACTATGTTTTCAGTCTAAGTTTTCTAAAGTACTGTAAAGTGTATAGTTTAAAAAGTAAGAAAAATCAGGGGGATCGATGAGGTATGGATTACCCCCCAAGATGAATTAATCACGAGATGCATTTGTTATTATTGCAACATTTAAAAGTAAATGTTAAAATGACAGGGTTTAATTACACCAATTCTTCGAACACACCTTGGAGTACTCCATGCTTCCAAGACCCCCCAATTTAGAAATATTTTACTGTTTTTCATCCCCGGCAGCTTACCCATTAAAATATATTGTTTTTCAGAATGTCACTTAAAAAATTTGTTTTTAGCATTGTTCTATAGAATTTTAAGATTTATTTAGCTAAGAATAATAGAAAAAGCAAGCGCGCTGAAACCAGGGAGTGTGAGGTTTATGGAATACCCCCCAGTACAAATATAACACGAGATGCACTTGTCATTTTTACAACATTGAAGAGTAAAAGTCAAAATGGCAGAATTGAACTACACCAATTTTTTGAACGTGCCTAGAGGCGGGGGGGGTGCTCCATATCCTCCCTTCCCCTTAGAGCAACTGTGACTAATTCATGATAAAAAATTTCTGTTTCCAGCATAAGTTCTTTACTGATTTATGATTTGCATTAACGAAAAAAACAAAGGTTGCCAAACCGGGGGGTCTGGGGGATATGGAATACCCTCTAAGATGAATAAATCAAAAGATGCATTTGTAATGATTACAATAATAAAAATTAAATAAAAAATTGCAGAATTAAAATATATCAATTTTTTAGCATGCCTGGAGGTATTCAATACCCCCCAGACCCCCCGGTTTGTATGTCTATCAATGATGTTCATCTCGGGCAGCTGAGTTATAAAAGTTACCACTTATGGTAAAAGTTTTCTGTTTCCAACATCAGTTCTTTAAAGTGTAATGATTTGTATAGATAGGTTCAAAAAATAAAAAATAAAGATTACCAAAACCGGGGGATCGGGGGGATATGGATTAACCTGCTTGAGGAATAGACCAGAAGATGCATTTGTAATTATTACATCATTAAAAGTAAATGTGAAAAATGAAGTCCACCAATTTTTCTAACATACTTGGAGAGTATTCAATACCCCCTCCCTCCCCGTTTTAAACATCTTTTGATGTTGTTTGTTTTGGGCAGCTGAGTTAGTAAGGTTACTAATTTATGATGAAAATGTTTTGTTTTCAACATAAGTTCTCTAAAGTGCAATGATTTGTATAAGTTCAAAAAATAAAAAAACAAAACGGGAGGTCTGGGGGGTATGGAATATCATCCCGGACAAAGAAATTAAAAATGCATTTGTAATGATTGCAAAATTAAAAGTAAATGTAAAATTTGCGAAATTTAAATATTCATATTTTTTGAACATACCTGGAGGGTACTCCATACCCCCCAGACCTCCCGATTTATAAATTTGTTACTGATGTTCATCTCTGGCAGCTGAGTTAGTAAAGTGACCAAATTATGATAAAAATGTTCTGTTTCCAGCATAAGTTTAATGAATTTTATAGGTTTAAAGAAATAAAAAAAACAGAGGTTACCAAAACCGGGGGGTCGGGGGTATAAATTACCCTCAATGGCGAATAGACCGGAAGATGTATTTGCAATTATTACAACATTAATAGTAAACGTAAAAATTGCAGAACTGAAGTACATCAATTTTTATAAATCACTTGAGAGGGAGGTATTCAATACCCCCCCCCATTTTATACATCTTTTACTGATGTTCATCTCGGGCACATGAGTTATTAAAGTGGCCGATTTATGATTAAAATTTTGTGTTTCCAACATAAGTTTTTTAACGTTTAATCATTTGTATAGGTTCAAAGAAATAAATAAAAAACAAATGTAACCAAACCGGGGGGTCTGGGGGTTATGGAATACCCTCCAGGACGAATAGATCAAAAAATGCATTTGTAATGATTACAACATTGAAAAGTAAATATAAAATTTGCAAAATTAAAATATTCAAATTTTTGAACATACATACCTGAAGGGTACTCCGTACCCCTCAGACCCCCGATTTATACATTTTTCACTAATGTTCATCTCGGGTAGCTGAGTTATTAAAGTGACCAATTTATGATTTCCGGCATAAGTTCTTTAAAGCTTAATGATTTGTCAAGGGGTCAACCGCTAGAGGAAATCGTGTACAATTAACTTCACACTTCACGTACTTCATCATAATTCTCCATACTTCTTTGTCCTTCATAGAATTTAGCAGTAATTAATCGATACTTTCAGTATCAGAGACTTTCAATTTCTGAGACTTACAGAAATACCAAAATTTGAGCACTGGAGGGTGTTCCACACCCCCCAGACCCCCCGGATTAAGTAGATTATTTTTATCAGAAGTAAACTAAAGATCTCCCGTTGCAGAGGCACTAGAGGGTGTTTCACTCCCCAGCCCCCGGATCAAGTAGTTTATTTTTTATCAGAAGTAAACTGAACTCTCCTGTTGCAGAGATCTACCTCCCAGGGAGTACGGAATTTATAATTAGGTAGTTTATAATTAATTGTCGGATTACGAATTAAACACATTTACTTGGCCATAGCTAATTTTAATAAACTTGAGATATGCTTAAATATTTATTTCACTTTTAATAAAAAATAAATTATTTAAACCGGGGGGTCTGGGGGGTGTGGAACACCCTCCAGTGCTTCTGCAACGGAGATCTTCAGTTTACTTGATAAAAATTAAACTACTCGGTCTGGGGTTCTGCATGTTCTGCAATGTTCTTCATTCCAAAATTTGTGCACTGGAAGGTGTTCTACACCCCCCCCCAGTACTTCATGTACTTCATTAGATGTGTACAAAAAACTTCACCAGCGGTTAACCCTCGTGATTTGTATAAGTTAAAAGAAATATTAAAAACTAAGGTTGCCAAACCGGGGGGTCTGGGGGGTATGGAATACCCTCCAGGACATATGCATCAAAAAATGCATTTGTAATTATTAGAAAATTAAATGTAAAAATTACAGATTTAAAATACACCAATTTTTCTAACCTACCTGGGGGGTATTCAATGCTCCCCAGACCCCCCTCCGGTTTATACATCTTTCACTAATGTTCATCGCGGGCATCTGACTTATTAAAGTCACTAATTTATTATAAAACTTTTTTATTTACAACCTAAGGTCTTTCAAGTTTAATGATTTGTATAAGTTAATAGAACTAATAAAAACAAAGGTTGCTAAACCGGGGGGTCTGGGGGGTATGGAATAACCTCAAGGACATATGCATCAAAAAATGCATTTGTAATTATTAGAAAATTAAAAATTAAATTTAAAAATTACAGATTTGAAATACACCAATTTTGAATTACACCAAATAAACATTCTTTGGGGGACTCCACCCCATACCCCCCAGACCTACCGGTTTAAATATTTTCACTGATTTTCTTCTCGAGTAGCTGAAGTATTAAAGTAATTAATTTTTTAAATAGTTACGTCTTATTTCAGCGTAAGCTCTTTTAGCTTTTTATAAAAATAATTAAAAATTTTAGCTTATAAAAGATGGAAAAAAGCAATTGTTGTTAAACCGGGGCGGGGGGGGGGAGTCTGGTATGGAATAGTCTCCTGGACAACTAAAGATCACAAGATGCACTTGTAATAATATAATTACAACATTGAATAGTAAATGTAAACATTGCAGAATTAAAATGTTTAACCCCCTCCCTCCGGTTTATACATATTTTACTGCTTTCATTCCAGGCAGCTAAGTTATAACAGGATTAGTTGCGCCAGAAACTTTCTGTTTTTAGAATAAGTTTTCTAAGGCTTTTTGCTTTCTGCCTGTAAAGCCTGTGTTTTGGTTTTCTAGAATCTTCTATCTGTAAACCATTGCTCCAGGAAAGCTGGGGAAAGATGTATAAAATACCTCTAAGATAAGAAAAATATGTGATGATCAAAATATTTTCAAGTAATAGAAACTAAATGGAGGTTACTATGTATTATTTAGAAAGCAAATTCTAGGGGTATTAAATATCCCCAAATCCCCGGTCTGCGTTGTCAATTTTCAATTCAAGTGAATTGAAAATGTCATCATGTTTACTGTGATAATGTTATGGTGAAGTTTAAACTGGGATAAGTTTTACTTGATTTGAGTATTTTATTTTCGAATAGGAGCAGATGGCGGTTGGCACTCAACGTGGGGCGCTACAAAGAATCTTTAGTGCTGTTTGATGACATTCAACTCGTTCGTTGTTCAAGAATTTTAAAGTGCACATAAAATGTTTTGGATCTTAAAATGAAATTTTAAAAAATAATGATATAAATCGAAGGATCGACGACGGCTCTGTGATCTTAACCTAAAAAAATTTAAATATCAAATTTTAGATGGCCGGGGGAGAGGATGAAAATGAAGAAAGGCCAAATTTTGTTGTTGTAGTTAACGGATCTTAAATAATAATCAATTCGTTTAATTTAAGGTCGCGCGTTATTAAATGATTTGCAGTATTAAAGCAAATTGGATTGATTTTGATGTTAAAATCGCGATAATAATTTAATGAGTGTTTTGGTACCACGTAATGATTATTATTATTTTTGTTTAATCAAATGGTTAACCTTGTCGGTTAATAAGAGCAGCAGTAATACAAGAAGTTTGCTTAAATGAAAAGTAAACAAATTGAAAACTTAATTGGCAGATCGTGGCGGTTTTATTTTCGACCTCGGGCGTCACCGAGAGCCCAATTGCGGAAACGTCGAGTACGATCCTGATTTTTAGGTATTTCAATTAATTTGCACAATGAACCTATATTGGCTTGTAAAAACACACAATTTTAATTACTTTTACATTTTGCAACTTTCTATACAAGAAGTAATCAATGCTCAGTTTAAAATTTTTTGCTACATCAGATATCCGATCTAAACAGCGCCGTAAAATGTTAGAGAATAAATTAAAATAACTGTAAGTAGTTTCACAATTTGTGCAACATTCACGATTCCATTGTACAAGCATTAGGTGGATTTAATTGATATTGCTCTGACATATAAAACGCAACAACGTTAATGTTCGTGATCATGTCTGTCCGTCTGTTAATAACCGTGACAACTCTTCAATATTACCTACCACTAACCGACTAACATTCAAAGAGCCTTTTAAAGGCGACACTAATTACAATTTTGCTACACATCCATAAATTCAGCCAAACGACGACAGCCTCGTGCATTATTTTCGTTTTCAAGAAATCAATACTGAAAACAGATAGTTTTATAAATTGAATTTATATGCCAGTACAAGTTAGTACAACGCAAGTAACGTAAAACCAACCGATCAAGTTTTATCCATATTCATTTGAGAATCAAACCCACATCGGACATTTTTCATTTGGCGCTCTCGGGACACAACATTGTAAAAAATATTTTTAAACCTCTAATTTGTCCTAAATTTTTGTTCCGAGCCTGCCAAAGGCTTGTGGTAAACTTGAATATTTATTTATAGATTAAAATTCTTATACTACAGGGGCGACAAGTCCTCTGGAGCGGCCGTGTATGTAGCCCCCCGAATTGAACTATCCGCGATGAATTTTTGATCAACGCAAGAAGGCAAACAATAGTGAAACCATTAATTTATTAATAATAAATAAACACTCACATAAGATACTTGTAAAGCATTAAAACTTCCTAATATACTCAAAGGTGTGGCGTAACTGCACTTCAACTGAGATGTTAGCACTTTTTTCTCCAACACACTTTAAATTAATGTACATAACATCAGGAAACTGATAAGGAAAATAAACTTCAATATCCTTAATACCTGTTCAATATTTAATCTTTTAGGAGGAATTTTTGAGACGCTTTGCAGGTGATTTGGATCGGCTCGAAATCGAAAAGCTCACATCACAATAAAATTGAATCTCGGATTTGCATAATTGAAATTCAAATTCAAATCGTTCCAAGTGTTTCATAATAATACATTTTTTCAAGTGTAAATAGAATTTTGGCGTGTGGGTTTTCCATTGTTAGAGTTCAAAGAAATTGATCCATGATGAAACTAAAACCGTAATAAATTTAAAAACGACGAAGGTTATGCAAATATTACACATTATTGATTTTAAATCGCGAATTTCTTATCTCTCACTTAATAAACGCGCAAATATTTGGTTTAAAATGTTCGTAAGTCATCATAAATTTTTACATTAAAAATTTAACATTTAAAATTGCCGCGTCACAAATCGATTTTTTGAACTTTCATTTATAACAACAATAAAGTGGGTAATTCAAAAATTTTGTAATCGGAATGAAATAATGGTACAATTAGTCACGAGCGTGTCTTCTTTATTGTTATGATTTGCATCCCATTTTTTCAATTTAAAACGCGTGCGTGATTCATCAAAAAGAAAGTTCAAATTTTGATTTGTTTTGTAATTTTTTCAATTAAAATTTGCTTTGTTTTTCAATTTGCTTGTCTATTCGATCCACTTTCTGCCCGCCTACGCGGAAGCGAAGAACAACCAAATTTGACAACTTTAGTTTTTGTTTGAAAACAAATTTTGAATCCAAAAATTTAATTTATTATTATTCAACATGAAGAGGGTTGAGGAGGTATTCTTAGATGGCGTCCGCGCAGCCATGTTGAGGGCAAAGCAAATAAATCAGTCCTTTAAAAGTAAATACATTTTTTATTGTAGCTAAACAAAATTTTTGTATAATAAAACTTTCAACTTTTCCTTCAAGTGAAGGAAAAACAAGTTTAACGAATTTGAATTTTGTTTAATAGTAGCCAAGTAAGAAAATACTTGATCGGTTACCATGGCAACCAGAAACAAAATTTTTATCCATTAAAGCTTTCGGCAGTTTAAGCGTTTTCTCGAGGAAATGCTGAATCGAGAAAACACCCAAAAATTTTAATTATAATTCACCATTTTGAGCGAAAAAAAATTTTGTTTTGTAGTAGCCAAGTAAGAAAATACTTGATCGGTTACCATGGCAACCAGAAACAAAATTTTCAGTTAGAATTCTTATTTTTCTAAAGAACAATAACAACAATATTGAAATTTTCAATTCACTTTTAATAAAAACAAAATACAGAGACCGGGTGGAAGATCGTCAGTTTTACTGGGTACATTCAAAGTCCAAAGTAAAATTGAAATACCTACATCAATTTTTATGCATACCTGGGGAGGCACCCCTAATTTATATTTATTACAGCATGTTATCAAAAGATTGAGAGTTTATTTGGAAACTAAATGTTAAGAAATATATGTTTCAACCTAACAAAATTTTCAATAAATTTCTTGATTTCGTGGTACAACAAGTAATCATATGAAATAATCAAGAGTTACGAAACCGTAGAAATACTCTGATGACCGGATGAAAATCGTTATTTTACAACATTAAACCAATTACAAATGTAAATAATTACATCAATTTTTAGAATAGCTGGGAGACACCTTCATATATTTTACTGATTTATTACATACATTATTCAAGAAATTAGATTATTTGAAACTTACAGTTAGAATATACATATGTTTCAAGCTAACTTTTCACAAGTTTTTGATAATTGTGTTTACGAAAATATAGAAAACAAGAAGGTTAGAAACCGGGAAAGGGTATAAAATACCCTAATCACGAGATGAAGATGTAATTGTTACAACATTGAAACACCAAATGCAAAATAGCAAAAATAAAATTACATCAATTTTTAAACTATCTGAGGGTACTTCTACCACAGACCTCCAGTTTATATTTATTTTACTGATTTTATTACAATTAATTTATTAAGAATTAATTATTTGAAACATTACGTTAGATATAGTATATGTTTACAACCTAAGTTTTCAAGTTTCTTGATAGTTGTGGCTTACAAAAATATAGAAAAAAGCAAGAGTTACGAAACCGGGGACAGGGGTATAAAATACCCTGATACGAGATAAAAGAGTGTAATTGTTGCAACATTGAACGCCAATGCAAAAATAGTGGAATTAAATTACACCAATTTTTTAAACCTACCTGGGGTACTCCATACCCCAGACCCCCAGTTTCATATATTTACTGATTTATTACAATTACTTTATTAAAGAAATTAGTTATTTGGAAACTTACGTTAGATATAGTATGTTTTCAGCCTAAGTTTTCACAAGTTTTTGATAATTGTGACTTACAAAATATAGAAATAAGCAAGGGTTAAGAAACCGGGGGACAGGGGTTAAATCCCCTGATTACGAGATGAAGATGTAATTGTTACAACATTGAACACCAAATGCAAAAATAGTAAAAATTGAAATACCCAATTTTTAAAACTACCTCGAGGTACTCATACCCCAACCCCCGGTTTATATATATCAGTTTTAAATTGTTATATTGAAAATTACTTTGAAAATGTTTTACTGCGAGAATAAGTTCTCTACAGCTTAAGATTTGTGTAGATTAGAAGAAATGAAAAAAGACGATAAAACCCGGGGGATTATGAGGTATGGAAAACCCCCCAAGATAAATAGGTCACAAGATACTTAGAATAATAAATTATTATAATATTGAAAAGTAAATGTAAACATGACAGAATTGAAATACAACAAATTACAGTCATACTTGGAATGTATTCCATGCTCCCCAGACTCCCCAATTTATACATTTTTTACTGATTTTTATCTCAAATAACTGAGTTTGATTATTTGCAAAACAAATGTTTCATTTAATTTTTAAATATTTGTTTTATCACTCAGTACAGAGGCAGTGAGGAAATGGCGTCATAATCAGGGGGGAATTCTCTACCCAAGATCGCTATCAGACTATTCTTTATTTCATACTATTGGCAGGTCCCTCAGCTCATTTAGTCAGTTTTTAAATACTCTGCAATACCAGAATAGAGTGAAAACAGGGGGGTGCTTAAGATTTCTAAATGACCTCTTATTTGGAAAATGAATCCAACAATAATGCCTGTTTACTTCACCAAGACATACCTATTAAATACTATCTATTAGATAACTTAACAAAGTAACCAATCATATTTCTGATTAGCTAGTTTTATTGCCGTCCGATTGGTTACTTCATTAATTTATCTAATAGATAGCTATCTAATAGATATCTTTAATTTTAAGTGAAGAAAACAAGCACAACTAAAGTTATTACGTCACCATAACAATTTTGAATCAACACAGTTATAAAGAAACTAAGGAGTTTGGGGGGGGGTATTATGGAGTAATTATGAGATTCGCTGGGGTAATGCATACTCCCAGATCCCTCGATCTCTAACTTTCATTTTACATTCTTGACAGTTTATCCAGCTTATTTGGGGGTATATTTGGAATGATCCCTATCTAAAACTTTTGTTTAGGTTAAAAAGGGGGGTATGGGGGTATTCCAGCGAACCACTAGTAAAACATTAAGGAAAGTAAAACATTAAATTTTTAAAAATTACGCAGAAGCAGTAGTTACAATTTTTCAACATAATTTTTTAACATTCAATATTCTGTAACCTGATATTATACTGGATTGAGGGGTATTTCAGACCCCCGATCTATGTAATTTATTTTTATTTAAAAAATTAATCTTGCAGCTGGGAAGTATTCCAAAAATAGATCAAATAAGCTCAGGAACTTTAATATAAAATGAAAGTTAGAGACCGGTGAGTTCTAACGGTACGGAATAAACCCCTCCTCCCCCCAGTATATGTATGTGGTAATTACCAAGTACGTATCATAAAGTTCCTGCATAATTTTTAAATATTTAATTTTCTGCATCCAAATACTGGTGAACAGAAGGGTTTTCTATACCCCATCCTCCCCAGTCTGCTGGGTCGTTGGGTAAAATCAATGAATACTTATTAAAAAATCTTTCATAATTTTAAAAGCTTCATTTTCTGCTGACGATAAAAATTTTACGAATGACCCTCCAGACCTCCGGGTTTTGTAATTTATTTTTTATCTAAAAACATAGAATTTGTAGTTAGAGTACTACCAAACATCTCAAATAAACTGCAACAACATAAAATGAAAAATAGGGACCGGTGGGTCTGGGGGTATAGAGTACCCCCCAGCATTAGTCATAACTTCCATAAAAACTAATGTAGTATCATAAAGCTTCTGCATCATTTTTGAATATTTTAATGTTTTGTTTCCCGATTCGGGTGCACTGGGGAGTATTCTATATATATTTCATACCCCCAGACCCCCCAATTTATACAATTCAACTCAATTGTGCTCAAACCGATTCTATATATATTTCATACCCCCAGACCCCCCAATTTATACAATTCAACTCAATTGTGCTCAAACCGAGGGGCCATACCCTCCAGTGCCGTAGTCAGAGTTTTTCAGGAGGGAGAAAAGACTCACGGTTTGTAAAACTTTTTTCTTGATTTGCTGCATATTTTGAGTGTTGCACTAATCTTACTTTTGAGAACTCGCACCCAAGCTCTCGGAGCTGTGTAATAAATATTTTACAAAGTTACATGTCGTGTTACCGGCTCAGAAAATAAATTTTCCAAATTTCCTCTTCCGATGACTCGGTGGTTTAGCAGTTTTTCGACCCTAAAAATTCCACGTCGTGTTTTCGACCTTAATCCTTTTAGAGCAAAAGCGATTAGAGTTCAATGCCATTTATTCGAAAGCTTCGAGTTTAAATTTCAAATGTTTCAGCTAAAATTACGCACTTCTAAAGCAAACACAATGAGAAGGCTTTATTTAGCAGTATAAACCATAAAGCGGCTTGTTATAAGGTAGGAAGTCCTTTCAGATAATGAACACATGTCGGAACATCACTCATCCGTTGATCCTAGTAGGCGAAGACATGCACCCGTTAAACTTATTGCCATTCATTAGCCACGTTTGTTCTCCTTAAGAAGTTGAGTGCTCATTTATAATATGGAACCGACCGAGTGATTTACACTCCAAGAAGATATTAAATGTTACCGACCGACAATGCACCGATTCTGAGATCTCTTGTATTCCTACGTAAAAATTGAACTCCAATAAATCTTCCCGCTCGAATTTAAAAATTAATTTATAGTCGTTCGCTCGCGCGCGGGCGCGGGAGGAGGGAGGAGGCTTCCAAATTAAATCTGCATGCCAATAATAAAATTGACCGAACAAGAAATCGAAATTGAATTGTTATGAACAATTAACGAAAGTAATCTCGACATTTTAGTTATAGAAACATTAATGTTTTAGTGTTTGTATAACTTTGTATGCTAATTACGTACAACGGCTGTCATGTATTTACCTGTTGGTTGGTCAATAACTTGTAATAAAAGCGTGTTCCATTGTTTCAAAATAAACAAATCTCGATTATTTTTTATGCTCATTGCAAACTAAGTCCAGAAGACGTAGGTGTTGAACGCGAAAATCGCAATCCAATCGAAAATATTCGTAACGCTTCCGGGCATCGCTAAAGTAACATCCTGTATTTTGCGAACGCCCCGAAATTATACAACTTGGTCCGAGCAATTTAATTAAAAGTTTACTATCCATTACATAATTTAGTTTTAATTAAAAATTTGGGATACAGTTAATTCTGCAAGCGAATCGATATTATGACCCAAGGGTTCGGAAATGGAGTTCATTTTTCTTGACACCGCTACCGATGCGATCGATTACATAACCATCCATTCCAGTTATTAAAATCGTGAACGTGGCTATTAGCAAATTTGGTAGACAAAATAAATTCTTTGCAGGACCGGATTATTAAGAGTCACTTACGACTTGCTGCTGGCATCTCGCTATTATGGCAATTTGCTCACCTGAAACAAAAACGACATTTAATATTTCGATTTTTTAAAACCAAGGAACGCTAAGGATAATAAAATTATTACGAGGAAATACATTAAAGGCGAGGTGCTTACATAATTAGCTGTAAATCATGTAAATGGTGACCCTACACGTTGTCTCGGCGAAGTGAAATTACCCGGCACAACTTGTCGCGTGCCACATATTTACAAACACCTTGTAGGTGCAAAAATTTAATTGAATACTTTGTTGTATGCAAAAGTGTAAATTTAATATAAAAGTGCGACGATAGAGCACAGGGACGGACTGGCCCAATTGGTTGAATATGAAACATCAGAAGCAATTATAAAAAATTTATTAAAAGTCCTCTTTCGAATTTCTAGGCAAACGCAACTATTTCAACTTAAACTTTTGATCGCGTACGTTGTCTGAAGAGGAATAGTGCAATTCAGATAATATGTATTTGCGTTTGAACCGGGCGAAACCGGTTACGAAAGGTAGTAAATTAATACAATCAGAAAAGTAAGATTTGAGAATTATAATATTAAAATTTTCAAAAATCATTTAGATTTCCGTCCTCTTCATGATGGGGGTAATTAAAACTTTTTTCAGTGGCATTTTAAAATCTGGCAGTTTTATAAAGTTTTGTTTTTAAAAGAGAGGAGTCATGATCTGGCACTTGAGTGTGTTCGAGCCCGAACAAAAAAAACATTTGTTCTAATTATCTTCCTCCGGAAAGTAGTGGTTACCCACCGAAAAAATTAGTCGGAAAATCTCCCCCCCCCTCCTTATAGAGAGAGGTACGATACTCGTAATCTAGTTAACAACTGAGAAGAAGTTTTATAAAAATTTTCGCGGCAGCCTGAGTCAGAGCTATAGTGGCTATGCCTATGTGCGTTACAGACAGACACACAGACATACAGAGAGATAGATAAATCTACAAATACCGGCTATTATCCCGACTGTGCTATGTGCTGAAGGTATAAGTTGAAACCGGTAATTAAACCAATTGAAGCTTGAGAAAAGTGTTTTCATTATTTATTTTATACATCAACTACATTGTCAAAGTTGTGCGGCCTAAAGGCCGCACTCAAGAAATTAATTATAAATTTACCCTATATGTGTTACAGACAGACACACAGATAAGTAGATAGATATATTTAGGCAATTTTGTATACTAACAATTATCTTTAATTTAATTAATTAGTGTTTTTATTACTAATGCATCTTCTTCCTTCCGGCAGTAACTCCTTTCTCCCCTATGGGGTGATTACAAATTTTGAAATGTTTATATCGCGTCCGAGATTCAAATTCAATTATTTGTGTTGAAATCGCTAGTGTCAGACGCTTCTGAAGACTGTGATGCTTTAACTCAGACACAAACTTTTATATATATATGTTTTATATTATCAAGGTTGTGCGGTCTGAAGACCGCATTACAAGTTTGATAATAGTGAATTCCCTCCACTAGTAAGTGGTCTACTGACAGACATTCAGCTGGATAGATAAAGTTACACTTTTAAATGTACTAGTAATTCATAGGAAGGGGGAGGGGATCGGACAGCTAGCAGATAGATGATGTCTTAAAATACTGAGTCGTCGTCTTTCTAAAAAAACTTAAGATTTGGGCCAGATGGGCACGAAAACCTTGTCAAAGCAAAAATTTATTACATTTCCAATTGAGTTAAGAGGTTGTCGGGCAGCTAGAAAATAGACATTATTTAAAAAAATTGAAACTACGTTGTAGTTGGGGAAAAAATTGTAAAAGATAAGCAAAGTTAAAAGGTTTGAGTCAGGTTGGCACGAAAATTGCTTACATTACTCCGCTTTAGTCGGCAGAGTTTGCCTACGAGCTCAGTGCTCAAACTTGATGTACTGGCTGAAATCGTGAAAAGATATCTTACTGCTTCGGTACTCTAAGAGACAACTTTTACGCCCTGGCCGCTTCCAAATTCAAGTATTAAATGGTCCTTCAAACTGTTTCGTTCAAGAGAATCTTAAAAAATCGCCTGTGGGATATTTTGCTTGTCTTTAAAGTTAAGATAAACCAAGTCCTGTTCTGAGTATTTTCTTTAAAATGATTAGAAGTAAAATTAAACATAAAATTAATAAAACTTAAAGAAAATACAATATGCTAAACATCACAAATCGGGGAGTTTAGGGAAGGAGGGGAGAGGTCATCATATTCTGAAAATTATATTTTATTATATTAACGAATTACCAATTTTTACGCATTTAAAAAAAATGAATGGGCAAGTAAACAGTAAACCGGAGGATCGGGAAGGTATAGAATTGGAATATGGAATATTCCCCTCAGGGCAAGAAAAACATTGTGAATCTTTTTGATGAACTACTGCATGCATAATTATTTATATTAACTTCCCTTTTTTGAAAAACTTCACCATCATTGTAGGATATCTTTGTTCAGTGGGGTATTCCATATTTCCTAATCCCCCCGTTTACAAAAGTTTGTTCAAATGTATATTTCCCGTTTTTGTTATTTTTTTCTTCCCTATGAAGCTTTTCTTTTATGTTTCTTAGAAACTAAAATCTTAAAAAGATCCTTAGAATTTTTTAATTTTTAGTAGCTCAGCTGCCACCAGGGGATATGCCAGTTTCTTCCCCTCCTCTTCAGTCAAAAACGGTGTGTCTTCTGACGATAAACTATGAATATTGCATATATCCTCCCATCATTTGAAAAACAATAATTATAGGATCTCCCGGTTGCGGGGGTATGGAATACCTCCAGTCCCCCCCTTTCGGTTTACAAAGATTTGTTGAACGTACATATATTCCTTTAGTTGTTATGTCTTTTACTTCCATATAAAGTTCTTCTTCCATGTTCCTTAAAATCTGAAATCTTCAGAAGCTCCTTAGAATTTCTTAATAGTTCAGCTGTCATCAAGGGGGATGCCCCAGATAAAACGACTACACATTGATGGTAAAATTTTCAAATAATATTAAACAAAATAAATAATTTGAATTGATCTATATAATAAACTATTATTGGGGATAGAGGGGCAGTTTATATTAATATTTTGTGTATATGAAATAATTTGAGGGCCTCCCGTTAGGTATTTTTTTGTGGGTATTGTTTTTTCCCAGGACAAGAAAAAAAATCTGCATTTTCTAGATGATGCATTACTACGTGCATAAATATTTTCTATTAACTTTTCATATTTTTAAAAATCTTCACAATCATTAAAATCTTCTTGTTCAGGGGTTGTATATCAGCCCTCAAGTAAACCCCTTCCCCAAGGACAAAAAACTACGCTGATCGTGATGATAACAACAACGGAAAAATCTTTGATAAATTACGCGCATATTTTTGATAATCGGTCACCGGAGAAAGGAAATATCATCTACGCCTCCGTTGGCCAAAAATTGTGTCAGTGTGATATATTCTCTTTTCCCTTCGGTCAGGTATAATCTTTTCGATGTAGTCGGAATTGATTGGCACCAGGATTACGTTGTTCTTGAAATTTGTTTGATACTTAGCAGAGTTGAAAGCTTTTCTTTGGTATTGGACAATGGAAAGCAAATGTACAGCAAAGCAGACCGGGGAGTATTTCATACCCCCAGGACAAGAAAAAAAATCTGCATTTTCTAGATGATGCATTACTACGTGCATAAATATTTTCTATTAACTTTCCATATTTTTAAAAATCTTCACAATCATGAGAATCTCCTTATTATTGGAGGAGGGTCAGCCCTAAAGTGAATACCCCTCTTCCCCAAGGGCAAGAAAACTAGCGCTGATCGTGATGATAACAGCAAACGGAAAAAATCCTCGATAAATTACACGCATATTTTGATAATCGCTCACCGGTGAGAGGGAGTTATCCCTACGCCCTCCGGTGGTCGACAAATTGTGTCAGTGCGAAATATTCCCTTAAATTCGTTTAATCGTCTCCTTATTTATGTTATGTGACCTTCCACGTTAAAAACATTTCCTGGCTATTTTACAGGATCTTTCATTTTTCTTAATTTCTAAAAAGGGGGGACGCTGTTTATGCATTTTCCACGATATCTTTTAGTTCTTATTTTGAATTTATAGCTGTGCCCACTTGGTTTACAAAATAATTTTGACTAAAATTTACAGCTTAATTAAAAAAAAAGATCAAAAGTTGCCGTAGCGGGCAGCTTAAAGTATTTCCGTAATAAAATATTGACGCTAGTCCGCCCCTGGCCAAAGGTAATGTAATACCTTGTAAATATCCATAGTTGACTGTGTAGCTTGTCGGAAATTTGATACACAACCTGTCAATTATTTTAATGCAATTTCTCGATGGTAATAAAATGGAGAAGTTTCAAAAATCCTGGCAGCTTTCTAAAAATTAGTAGAAACTGATTACTCCACATAAAGCAAACGCACAAGTATCAATTAAAATTTTATTGCTAATTAGTTTGGATTTTTAGCAAAGTTTATTGGAAGAACTGGAAGGCCCCGTTGGAGAGATTGCAAATTAGTTTTCGCGATGGTTAATTTATTCCAAAATTGGTCGGACGGACGGAATTGATGTGATGGCAGTATCAATTAAATAAATGAAAAGTGAAAGAAGAAAGTTGATGGAACTCGCTCGCCGCCGAATGTAGAGCAAATAATATATGACAAAACTGCTCTTGTCGAAAAAAAATGGCGGCCATAAAAGACAAAGCGATTTGAGCTCCATCATTAGAAAAGTTCATTAAGAAACCTGACGAAATAGCCGAGGAAGCCCACGCCATGGTACTAGAAAGGTGTGAAATTATAATGGTTTGTGTATATTCCAATTGCAAAAACAGGAGTGGGCGTTACGAATATACAGGAAGAAAGTTCGCTGGTTCATAACAATGCAAGAATTATGAAATTATGAAATAAGTTTTCTTGTGTTTCGCCGACAACATTGTACTCACGTCCCACTCGAACAAATTGTGGGTGGAATCGATTTGATATTTTAGAAATTTATGAATATTTGCAATAATTTTGATTAATTGCAATGATTTGTGTGAGAATATAATGTGCAAGGCGAAAAAAAATTTGGATTGAAAAATAATTAACTTAGCACTTGTTGGAAAGTCCCGAGGAGAGGATTAATAAATCGGTGCTATGAAATACCCCCTGGATAACTCATTTAGAAAGATTTAGCGCGGTGTATTTTCAACTCCTTAATATCAGCAAATGGTTGTTTCAGCAACGACAGCAACAATTAATAGAAGCCCCGGGTTACAAAGTGATTTATCGTAGAAACTCATTAGTGCCCGGAGAGACTCAACACGCGCACTCCTTTGCTCACATATTCACCCACACAACTGACCAATCATTCATCATGAACCCCCCATCTCATAATTACTTATTTCAAAAAATATTCTAATTATCACTCGGCGATTTTCCTAATTATCATAACTCAAATCATAAATTGGACGTCGTCTTCAACAACCTAAATAATTACTCTTGCGGAATAACGGATCGAATTAACAAAGAGACGATTCCTCTGCTGCCTTCCAGACTACCAGGTGCTTTCGGAACGTTCAAATGTAAGCAATCCTATTGCAGAAGAGAAATGCAAACAAAGAGAAGCCCAACTTCCAGTTTCAGAACTTTGAAATGGATGGATGGATGAGCTGCAACGAACGTCAACTATTTTACATTGAAATAATTTTCAGACCAATCAATTTATCCAGAGGCAGCATTAATCGAGGTGCAAAAGTAATTTAATTACAAAAACAAGCAAATTTTTTATAAAATTCTGTTTTATTTTCATCAATGTCAAGTCAAGACACATGGGAATTACCTATGAAATATGATATCACCCAAATTACCTCCACGTGACCTTCCACAGACAGATCCTTTTAAAAACAAAATTTGATAATATAATCACAGGATCTTGGTGGCCAGTTGGCATCACCACGATGAGAAATTAAACTATCTTTAAATTTTCGATTTCCATTTGCGGTAATGATTCCATGATGCTCATCTTCGAAAAAGTAAGGTCCAATTCGCCCACCGATAATCCACACCAAACAGTTACTTTTTTTCGGATTCAATGGTCTTTCAACAATTTCTTTTAGATTTGGAAGATGGAATTTTCAATTAAATTCTTCAAACTACTAAATGTTGGCATTTATAATATTTTCACCATTTTATACTAAATTTTCATAAATTCAACGCGTTTTTATCGTGTTTCTCTCCATGATTCCGTCTACATTAGATTTGACATCATTTCAAATTTGACACATCTCAAATGGCGCAAAATTTATAAGTGCATCTCGATTTGAATCACCTTTTATAGAATTATTGTAGAACCCCTCCCCGCCGTTTTGGAATTTCAAAATGGGAATATACCATGCAAAACAATCAGATACTTGCAATTGTTTCTTCTTAGCTATACAAATCATCAAACTTTTGATTGAAACACGGTAATGCAGACATGCTGGTGGCAGAACATTTTTAAAATATGGAAGTCGTTAATAGACGTGTAAATTGGGGAAGGATAACTCCCCTTGGTATGGACAAAAATTGGTACATTTAAATTCTGCCCTTTTATATTCAATGTTTAATAATGTAATAATTGGAAGTGTATCTCGTGATTTATTCGTCTCGGAAGGTCAGACCTTTACGTTTGCCTTTTCCATTTTCTAATGCCGAATAACTGATTCAATTCTAGGCAAAATAAGAACTTTGTTCAGACAGGCTCTCTTCCGTAGACAATAATTGCAAACCACCGAAATGTAATCCGCTTAATAAAATTTTCAAACACTTTTAGTATTTCGGATCCCACATTAAACAGTAGGTCCCCTTACCCACGCCGCGCAGAGAAGAGAAAGTCGCCAACGTACTGACAGTAAGGTACCCGTAAAGTAGAAAATCTAATTGTATTGCAAAACTGGCGGATTTTCCATACTCCCGGACCCCTCCCCCCGGATTTCACGTGTTTGCTTTTCACATTTTTCTAATCTATACAGATCATAAAACTTGAGAGAACATTTTTTTGTTAGAAATATTTTTAAAATAACATTCCGAGATGACATTCTCGAGATGAAAATCGATAAAAGAAATATAATCCGGGGGGGGGGGGAGTATGGAGTACTCCCAAATATATAAAAACAACTGGGGTTGGTAATTCAAAGTGCTTCGCGTGATCTATTTGTCGTATAGTGAAAGGCACCCAAAGAAGAATTGCATTTTTCTCGCGTTCCGGAAGAAAGTAAGCGTTTTAAAACCGGGGGGTCTGGGGGTATAGAATAACTCTCCAGATAATTATGAGAATTTATATGAAAATCACGAGATGTACTTATAATTATTACAATACTAAAAATTAAATGAAACCTTTGCAGAACAAAAATCTATCAACTTTTGTGCATACCTGGGGTATTCCATACCCCCAGACCCCCCGGTTTCATCACGCTTGCATTTTTTTAGTTACACTAATCACGAACTTTAAAAAATTTCTGCTAGAAGGGTAACAATGAATTAGCAGATCCAACAGTATTCCAAAAAACTAATCCTTTTAATAACTTTGCTATCCGAAATGGAAGATGGTAAAAATGTACGTATAAACCGGGGGGTATGGAGTACCCACAGGTATTTACGAAAAATTGGTGGCTTTCAATTATTTACTTTTTATAAGGCAGAATTAAAATGCAACAACTTTTGTGTATACTTGGGGATACTCAATACCCCCCCGCCCGGCCCCCGTTTTTATAACGTTTGCTTTTTATTGGCTATACAAATTATACAATTTAAAAAACTTCTGCTGGAAGTTAAAAATGAATTAACAAACCAAGTTTAACTTAACCTTCCAAAGAAGCAATTATTTTAATAACTCGGCTTCCCGAAATGAATATTGGGGAAAATCGTAAGAACCGGGGGGTCTGGGGTATAGAGTACTCCGCAGATAAGTACGAACAGATGATGGCTTTTGATTTACTTTTCGTAAGGCAGAATTAAATATCACCAATTTTCGTGCATACCTGAGGGTACTCCATACCCCCCAGACCCCCCGGTTTAATCGGATTTACTTTTCTTAGCTATACAAATCATGAACTTGAAAAAACTTCTGATGGAAGTTTAACAGACCCAACAGAACCCAAAATAATCAATCCTTTTAAAAATAAGGCTATCCGAAATAAAAAATTGCAAAAAATGTATAAACCGGGGGTCTGGGGTACCCCCCGTTATGTACGAAAAATTGGTGGCTTTCAATTTACTTCTTATAAGGCAGAATTTAAATCGCCAGTTTTCGTGCGTACCTTGAGGGTACTCCATATCCCCCCAAACTTCCCGGTTTCACGTGATTCTTTTTTCTTAGCTATATAAATCATAAACTTTTGCTAGAAGTGTAACAATAGATTATCAGACCCAGCAGAACGCGAAATAACCAATCCTTTAATAATCAGACTATCCGAAATTAATTATAACGAAAAACGTATAAACCGGGGGGTCTGGGGTATGGAGTACCCTCCAGGTATGTACAAAAAATTGATAGATTTAAATTTACATTTCATAAAGTAGAATTAAAATTCATCAATGTTCGTGTATACCTGAAGGTATTTCATACCCCCGAACCCCCGGTTGCATTGCATTTGCTTTTTCTTAGCTGTACAAAAAACACACTTTTCACTATTTTCACTATGGATACACTTTTATCATTTTATCGCGTTTGCTTTACTTAGCTATATAAGTCGTAAATTTTAAAGAACTTTACATCGGTGAAAGTTGTATAAACCAAGTCTATGGAATGCCTACCAAGTTTTGAAAATACACACCAGGCCCGTAGCCAGGGGAGCACCTGAGGGTACTTACCCTCCCAAATGTTAAAAAAAATTCTTTTTTAAAGTAAAAAATTTGAATTTTTAAAATAAAATACGTGTAGGTATTTTCAAGTTGTAAAAATTTTACAAGTGCTCTCCCCCCTCCCAAATGTAATACTGGCTACGGGCCTGATAGACATTATCTAAGATATATATTTCAACACTGCTATATTTGCACATACTTTTCAATATTTTAATTCTTATGGGGGAATAGTTCACAGCCCCCTGTTTATTAGTTTATATGTATAATATTTAGTTTGAAATCAGTTAATAATGAGTAAAAGTAGTTAATTTACTGATAGTGAAAGACACGGAACAAAGCCGGAGTTTCAAAAGGGGGGTCTAGGGGGGGGGGTATAAAATAACCCCCAAAACAACAAATAAATCACGAGATGCACTTATAATTTTAGGATATTAAAAAGTAAATGTAAACTGGCAGTATAAAAATCTACCAAGTGGTCGTGCATACCTGGGGGGATTCCACACCTCTTGGTTTCTGTATTTCTAAAGAATTTATGCTGAAAATAAAATTATGGAATAACAGACCAAATTTAACATAATTTTTTAAATAAGCAATTTTTTTAATCACCCGGTTATCCAATCAGTGGAAATCGTATAAACCGGGAGATCTGGGGGTATGGAGCACCCTCCAGGTATGAGAGATAAATTATTTAAAAGATTGATTTCAACATTACATCATTACCATATTTATTCATACTTTTCAATATTTTCAATACTCTAACTATCCTGGGGAGTATTCCGTAGCCCCCAGACCTCCCGGTTTGCTAATACTTGCTTTGTTCTATCTTAGTTCATATAAAATGACAATTTGATCAAATTATAAACTCTCTCCTTAGCCCGAACATCCAGCTAGCTGTTAGTACAGCTACCGGCCAGTTATCAGGTGGTTATTTTGTTTCTCTACCATTGTGTAAACAAACTTTCAATGATTTTAACCCCCTTCCTTGTATTATAATACCTCACTGCTTTTTATGTCATCAAAATTAAACTCCGATCCTCTGTTGGCCCTTAAGCCTCGGAAAAAAACATGTTCAATCTGTCTCTTCAAGAATAACAGTTGTTGCAGAACTTCCGCTCAAAAAAGATGTACTATTACCCCATAATAACCGTCTCGGGATGCTTTAAAACTCAGTTTAAGGCAAAAATATTATAATTACCCCATAATTTCTGAAAATACAATTTTTGAAATATTTACAGTTGCTCGTGCTAGTGGTAGGTTAAAACGGCAGTACATGAAAGTACTTTTTAAAAATTACAAATTTAATTTACGTAGAAATGTTATTATTACCCCATTAATATTTTTAAATGCATTTTTGGAAGGAATTTTGTTGCTGACGTAATAAATTACCACAATTGCATTAAATTAGGGTGATTAAACTACTGCATTACCCTTTAAGCACTAATTGACAATTATTTTACACATTCAACAGTTTCTCTTGATTGATATATCATTGATTATATCGCGACTCACGACCAATTAGCGATACGAACGTGTCGATAATTGTGTGCCCTTTCTAGAGTACTGTAAATGGAAATTGGAAATAGAAACTTTGTTTACATAATTTTTTATTAAACAACTTTTGGATTTAGTTTGTAAACTTTTAAGGACCAAAAAATTCCGTTCCCGCACATTGAAATGCTATTGTGCTAACCTTCACCTCTCAGATATTTTTCGTACAATTTAGAATCGCGTTACTTGAGTTGTTCGGGATTGTTTAGTCTAAAATAAAATTCGACGTGTCTTAAACAGCAATTTAAAATTTGTATTTTTACAAATTTTGTGTTGTTATTAACCTCTTACACCCATTCGCTAACAGGCAAAAACGATTTTTGTTTTTTGAGTCGTAAATTTTACTTTTTTACACGAAGCAATAACACATTTAATTATTTTGGCGCCATTTTGGATACATTAAATTTTAATTAGGTTTTTGAGGTGACGCACCAAGAGAGCGGCACTAAAATGTTAGTTTTTTGCTAATTTTGAAACGCTACTGTCCATTTTTATGGCCACCGCGCGCCGGCCGTGCGAATTTAATTACTCCAAACTAATTTTCCCTTTTGTTCGGCCACGTGAAGGGTTTAAACCGATTACGCAAGTAATGAACTTTCTCCAGCGTTGAAAACGAATTCGTTTCGTTGAAATATCACAAAAATTGACTTTTTATGCCATTTTCTCAATATAATTTTCTATATAATAAATATTGCACCACAACTCAAATGTCAGAGGCGTGATGTTTCATTTTTGGCCGGGGGGGAATAACGGTTGGTCGTTACTTGCGGTTTTGATCTCCGATGGGACGATTAAATGATCTAAATATCGTAGGTACAACAGGTGGATGCGATGAGAAAGTGATTCCATGTTTATTTGTTTTCGATTTTTTGTCTAACTTTAATTTCCTGCATGGAATTTAATTTATTGAAGAATTTCTATTAGCAGAATAAAAATTTGTTATCTGCAACTACAAACTTGATTACAATTACAAAATATTACCAACATTAACAATGTCCTCCTACGCGAGCTTTTCAGGAAATAATAATAATAACAATTCTGCCAACTTAGGATAAAATAAATTATTGCAATGAATATGTTATATGTATACTAGAAATGTCTAATTTATCTTAAACAATTATCAACACACTTGGAGATTGCTGGTATATTTATTACATTGTTATACAGAGCCGGCATTAGTATTTACATTTCGTAATACCTCCGCACATTGACAAGTAGCATGCAAGTACCGGGTATACTAAACGTGCGGTTTATGGTTCCAATTGCTTATTTTTCATTGCCAGAATACTTGGGAGATAATTTCAAAATCGATGACGGACAAGTCGTAGTGCCCCCTTGTTAGAGAAAAGTTTTAACTTGGTTTTGTTTGCAGTATGTTTCTTCATTGGTCTGAGAAGAGCTTAGACCGGGATCGAACTGGGTAACTCTTGGGCTATAACAGTGAGCGACAGTTGATATTTTTTTTTCAAGTAGCAGAATTTTTCGGAAACTCAGTCATTTGTGTGCAAAGTTGGCATTACTTGCTGTAGAGTTAATATTGCAGAACCACAGTTTTAAAGTCTGGGAGATCTACCCCCCGTGCAGGTTATTCAACTGCTATAGCCAGACCATCATCTGCGTGCTTCGGAGGGTATCTAAAGCCGCCTCTCTCGGGAAAATCGTGCTATTTCAAAAAAGCTTCCATTTTATTAGATTTTTGTGTACTAAGACTCAAAAAAGTAAATCTAACCGCACTAAAGAATTAAGGAACAAAGGACATAGACGTCATTACTCTTCTTGCAGAGCTAATAAGAAACTATTCGAGGTTAAATATAATACAAAATGAAAAAGTGTATTTGAAGTGTAGTCGTCGTCAGACCGCTACAGATTTAAACTAAAAGACTGCATCGAAACCGGCTAATTTGTTAATACTCAAACTCTACCAAGTTATATCTTCGGAGATGTTCTCCCATGTCGATGTTCTTGCCATTTTAATTTTTTTCTTGAATATACCCATTGAAACGTTTCCCAAAGAATCCCCACTGATAGCGTGGTAATAAATCCCCCCTGCCGGCGCCGACTTTTGAAAAGTGCAAATATTTCTTCCTGTTTGTGCATTCTTATTTTATTGTTTTATATTGAGGGTTTTCAATATTCTGGGAGAAATACCCCCAACTTAATCTAACCTTCCCTTCCCCCATATTATTAAATAATAATCGTAAAACATCATAGGATTTTAAGTTCATTACATTGATATTGAATCATAAAATTTACTGATTTTCAAAAGCCTGAGGGAAACCTCCCCAACTTAATGTATAGTTTTAAAATTATCAATAGATTGAAATTCCTCCACCCCATATTATTAAATATCCACAATTTTAATAAACTTTACATTTATTACATGACATTGGAACGTCAAACAATTTATTGATTTTAAAATTCTGGGGGAACATCCTCAACTTAATCTAATCCCCCCTTCTCCATATTATTAAATAGTAATAATCGTGAACATTATAAGACTTTCAGCTTATTAAATTGATTTTGAATCATAAAATTTATTGATTTTAAAGACCTGGGAGAACATCTCCAACTTATGCCCGATTTCTTCACTCATACTTGACATTTATTACATGACATTGGAACGTCAAACAATTTATTGGATTTTAAAATTCTGGGAGGGAACATCCTCAACTTAATCTAATCCCCCTTCTCCATATTATCAAATACGTAATAATCGTGAACATTATAAGACTTTCAGCTTATTAAATTGATTTTGAATCATGAAATTTATTGATTCTGAAAATCCTGGGGAGAACATCCCCAACTTAATTTACCCCCCATCTCCTTCCCCCATTCTATTAAATAATAATCGTGAACATCATAAGACTGTAAGTTCATTACATTAATATTAAATCATAAAATTTATTGATTTTTAAAGGCCTGGGGGGAACATCTCCAACTTATGCCCGATTTCTTCACTCATAGTTATCTTCAAGTTAGCGAACTTCAGGTTAAATTGACGAAATAATTAATCAGATGATGAATATATTTATTTCGTTGTCGTCTGATTAGTTATTTCGTCAATTTAACCTAAAGTTCGTTAACTTGAAGATAAGATAACTGCAGTGAAGAAATCGAACTAATGTATAATTTTACAACTAGCGATAGATTAAAATTCCCCCCCCCCTTATTATTAAATAATCGTAAATATCCACAATTTTAATAAACTTTATATTCATTACATGACATTGGATCATTAAAGAACTCATTGAATTTCAAAATTTTGAGGGAAATATCCCCAACTTAATTTACCCCCCCCTTCCCCCATATTATAAAATAATAATCCTAAACATCATAAAAGTTTAAGTTCAATACATTGATAATAAATTATAAAATTTATTGATTTTCAAAAACCTGGGGAATACCCCCAACTTAATGTATAATTTTAAAATTAGCAATAGATTAAAATTCCTCCCACCTCCATATTATTAAATAATAGTAAATATCCACAATTTTATTAAATTGTACGTTCATTACATGACATTGGATCAACAAACAACTTATTGGATTACAAAATCCGGGGAACACCCTCCAACTTAATGTGTAAATACAAAATTAGCGATCAAAAACTGAACTTCCATAAATATGAAAACAATTCTGAGTGAAAAAATTATGAGAACGAAGAAAGAATAGCAACATCCTATTTGTCCTGTTATATAAAAAATAACAGGACAAGAAAAATAATTTTGCTATTTCACGAACATTACAGGATCTCCTCGTCGTGGAGGGTACCCTCCAGCCCCCCGGTTTGTAGAGGTTTGCTTAGTCATGATGTTCCTTCGTTATTATTTGTTTTTCTTTTGTATGCAATTCTTCATTGACCTTGGTAAAACTAAGTGAAACCAGCCATCTGTAAAACAGGGATAACCCAGGATGAAAAATTTATGGAAATATTACGGAATTGAAATCCATAATCCAATGCTGGGGGTCACCAAACTCCTCGATTTTTGTGTATTTTTTATCTTTGTTGTTTCTTCTTCTTCATCCCCTATGAGGCTTTCCTTCACGTGTCTTTGAATCTAAGATATTAGCCCCAGACCCCCCCCCCCCGCCTGGTTGCCGTGTATTTTTGTTATTGTCATTTCTGTTTCTTAAAATGTGAGATCTTTGTAGCTCAGCACTCCACTAGAGGAAATAAATAAAAATTTAAAAAAAACAGGAGAAGGGAAATGTACAGTTTCGTCCTATTTCCATTTAATGTGTTTTCATTATCCTGGTAATATTTTAGACCCTCCCCCCACTATTCGGTTTAAAAAGTGAATCTTTCATTAAACCTGAATTATTTGATTTTGTAATTATAAAATCAACTTCGTTTTTCCTCCAATAACTCAAAAACGACTAAAGATATCAAAAATACCAAAGAGACCAAATATGTTCAGCGTAAAAATACAAATATTTTTTGCTTAAACATATTTTTATGTATTGCACAGTTTTCGAGTTATTACAGAAAACCTGTGTCGCTCTTAGCCACCGAATAGAATTTTGTGATTTGTTTCTTGTTTCCGTCTTTCTGCTCTCTCCCCCAATAAAATCATATCTTGTAATTCAAAAAAAACTCAATCAGAATTATTAGCGATAAAAAAGTAGAAATCCTTAAGAATAAAAGCCGATAATCTTGAATTGTTGTTCCTTATCCATCAAGGTCACTTCCACTTTTTGACCACCCAAAACGCAGCGCTTTAATTAGAAAATTTATCATCCACCCATCCGACTAGAAGTTAATTTAATTTTTGAAATTTTTAAATTTTGAATTCCATTCGCCAGATGTTTCAATTCGAATCCAAATTTTAATCCAGCAAAACATGACTCGGGGCGTTTTCAATAAATTAATTAAAATAAAATACCCAATATCGACAGTTAATAACGAAAATAATCAATTTTGTGTCACTTAAAATAAATTCACCGGTTCGTTAAATTTATGCTCAGGTTTAAATAGGAAAATATGTAAAAAATCCTAATTTGGCTAATGATTCACTTCCAATTTGCATGCCATCGTAAATAATTTATTTATACACACAAATCGATTACAAAACCTTTTTTGATTATGTTAATTATAATTAATTGGTTTCTATGTTTCATCGCTTTGCTTAATCAGCCGAACAATTTTTTTGAATTTCCTGCCCAAGCTCAAGCTTCTCGCGAGGTGAACTCAATTATTATTGGCGGTGCGCCACTGGATCCGGGTACTGAAATTCGAATTTTCTCATAATTTTCCGTAATCTCGAATCTACCACCTACCGGTTAAACTTTACAGGGCGACATTTACACGGGCGCAGACTTATGATTGTCGATATGTACAATTACAACGCTAAAGGCCCTAGGGTATAAGCATGGTGAATTTGCCCCAAAAGGTATCGGCTTGATACTGCGGGGATTTTAGATACTAATAAGATATTAAGATCCTGAGAGTTTCAGCTTTTGAAACCAATCGGTCTTCGAGAAAAAGCCAAATATGTAAAAATCAGATAAAATGAATATTCTCAGAGACTATTTTATCGATTGACTTATACTCGGGATATGTTTTGGGGTCGATAGTAGCTCCTCGGAAAAAATTGGGAGCTTGATCGGTCGACAACAACCTCGAAAAAATGACTTTTAGTTTTAATTTCGACTTTTCACGATGTTACGGTTCTGGTACAATTATGAAATAATTTTTTGGATTCCTCATCCAATTTCCTATAGACTTAAGTGCTTTTAAAATTTTTAAAAAGGTACGCCATATAGAAAAAAAATAAAACCACTTTTAATTAATTATGTAGTTTTTTGCAGTAATATTAAAATTATTTTCAAATTGTCGCTTTTAGTCATTGAATATGGTATGTTATCGACTCAGTCGTCTTATGTGCAAAAGATCCGCACGACCGACGCGCCCACGCCAGTTAAATTTTGTCATATCATATAATATCAACTAAAATATTATAAACATTATACACATATAAAACAGGAAATAGATTTTAGTTTGTAAATTATAAATACATAACAACAAATGAAAGATATACTTGAGGAAAAAAATGTATAATCATATTTTATCAGTCTTCATCACTATCCTCTTCAATCACAGGTGAAATACTGTCTCTATCAAATAATTTGCTAAGTATTTCAGCAGGCCTTAAAATCTTTGTTAAATATCTCCCGTGTGATAAATAGTAAACAACAGCAGCAACATGAGAGCAACATCCAATTGTTCTCAGACCATTTGCACACTCACAACTATGCCTCAATATGCTTTTTGGACCAATAGCATTTTTTTTATACTCAATAAAACATCTATAAACCTTTCTATTAATGTGTCTGGATTGAACTTGAATTTTGAGTATATTTGACTGTTCTTTCACATATTGAATAGTGAGATTACCTGTTTCATCAAGCATTTCTGCTAAATAGGAAACAGCCTGTTTCAATTGATAGGAACCAGTGAAAAAAATACGCAGATCATTTTCTGTCATTTCTGGAAAGTCTTCAAGAGTTTCAGATGAAATTGTTTGAAACGGCAATTTTTTCGCTGCCAGCCATTTTTGAACGTCTTCAGCTAACGTATTTACTACATTATTTTGCGATTTCATTGTTTCGATGACTTCATCCAAAAACTCTGAGTCACGTAAGACGCTTACTATACATATTATGCAAAATGAGGCAATCTTAAAAACTTCCAACCCTAGGAAGCATTTTGTTGTCAATTCTTTGATCGAGTATATGATATTTTTGTTTTAACATCCCATGAACTGCTTCTACAGCCCAACGAATTTTTGTTACATTTCTTGAAGCGTTAGACTCAGCTGTTGTTAACTGATTTTGTTTTCCTTTGAGTGCTGGCATTAATACTTTATAATTTTTTCTTCCAAGTATCCTTTCACATCACGGAATCCTCGATCTACCACAAATGCATCGCGAGGTTCTAATAAATGACATATACCATCAGGATTATCTATGATATCCCGCATTATATGTAGCATCATTTTGGTTAGCATAATACGGTCCCAACATATCAACTATGTATCCATCAGTTGTGCAAATCGTGAATGGCTTACATAGTGGTACTTTTTGACCAGAATATGACTTTATTAGCTTAATAAATAAAATGTGAACAGACAATCTCTCAGATTCAGATCATAAACAACACTTTTGTCAGCTGTTGTATATACGACCAAATACGCCAGTGGGCGCGTCGGTCGTGCGGATCTTTTGCACATAAGACGACTGAGTCGATAACATACCATATTCAATGACTAAAAGCGACAATTTGAAAATAATTTTAATATTACTGCAAAAAACTACATAATTAATTAAAAGTGGTTTTATTTTTTTTCTATATGGCGTACCTTTTTAAAAATTTTAAAAGCACTTAAGTCTATAGGAAATTGGATGAGGAATCCAAAAAATTATTTCATAATTGTACCAGAACCGTAACATCGTGAAAAGTCGAAATTAAAACTAAAAGTCATTTTTTCGAGGTTGTTGTCGACCGATCAAGCTCCCAATTTTTTCCGAGGAGCTACTATCGACCCCAAAACATATCCCGAGTATAAGTCAATCGATAAAATAGTCTCTGAGAATATTCATTTTATCTGATTTTTACATATTTGGCTTTTTCTCGAAGACCGATTGGTTTCAAAAGCTGAAACTCTCAGGATCTTAATATCTTATTAGTATCTAAAATCCCCGCAGTATCAAGCCGATACCTTTCGGGGCAAATTCACCATGCTTATACCCCTAGGGCCTTTATTGCAAACGATTAAACATTTTTTAACCTTGCAAAACGGAATTAAACAGTATAAATTATTAGAAATAAATACATTGTGCTATATTTTACATAATAATAATCTGTTGCATGAATTTCATGGCCTTTCGTTGTGGGATTGGAGTAGCGGCTGCAAAGCCGCACTGCTCTATTTTGAAAATAATTAAAAAGAGGCCAGGGCCTCTTAGGCCTCCCCTTACGACCGCCCTTGCTGGAGACTGCGGTTTTGCGACCAACATTAAATTTAATAGCCGGAGATTTATTGTTGCCGTTAAGAAACAATTTTATAAATTTATGGTCCAATATAAAATTTTTAAAAAGTTTACCGTCTTCGCCGTTTATTCCAACATTGTCTTAACGACTGCATTTTTTAATTGGTACCACTGAGTACGACATTGTTGCGTTTATTCGAACGAAGAAGAAGCTTTTATATGTCACATAAAATGCTCCTCTAAAAATACACAAAACGTAATCGTTGCGGTTTAAGAAAGAATAAAACCGCACGGTTTTACGCTGACGCGCTCGTTAGGCACGCCACTGGATAATACAGTTAACTATCAATAATTTTAAAATGGTTAATTTGCATACACAATTTTTTTGAATGAAACCAAAATTTACGATGCAAGGAAGAAATTTTTTAAAAATATTTCTTCTATCAATAAAAGTTGATTACGTGGGCGAATCTCTTACGGGTTAAAAATCATTTACGAAATTTTTTATAATTTGATTATTTATGTGTTTTTATATGGCGTGATGTTTACAAATTACCATATTTGGTCTAATGGTTAATATTTATGGATTTTTATTTATTTACGGGATTGCAGCCGGCTTAACTTTTTCGAGTATCATTAGGTTGAGTAGAATTGGAGATAATGAGAGTTTTCATTTTTCTAAGTGTTAATTAATTGAATATTTCTAGGTTTAATCTTAAAATATTCAACATTTATTAAAGGTTATCGTTTTTTTTGGTTTGCTGCTCAAAAATCTGGTTTTATTGAAGGTAAAAGAACAAACAAGCAGAATTTTAAAAAGTTTTATCGTCGAATTAGCGCTTGGGAAGATGGATGGCTTGGTGTTTGAAGGAAGAAGACAAATTAGCCTCTTTTAAATGGTCCATTTTTGGAACGACAATGGCGGCGATTTATGAGAAACAGGTTTTTTCTTCTTCCATATTTAAAAATATATTCCACGTGGGGCTGCCAGAAAGAAGCGCTGAACGTACAACAGGTAGAAAATTACAAAGAAAATTGCATTTGGGGGCGGGGGGGGGGAGAATTTAATGTTAGTGAGGCTAGAAAGCGAAAAGCCATTTCCTCAGTACGCAATGGTCCATGCTTCCCCTGCTGGCAAAACCATCGGTTAAAAAAATTAAAATCGAATGCTGCAATCATCTAACCTGGTATAAGCAGCTATGGGGTCTTAATACTAAAACCTTATTGTAAATTTATCGATCGGAACTGACGTTAAACTATAGGTCCACCATAATTCGGCTTTGTTAGTTCCGAGGGAGTGTGTGACATCCATAACCTGGAAGACGGTTCCATGTCGGAGGAGATCTTAGGATCTCCAAACAAGTGAAGAAGAAGCAACAATGAAAACAAATACTCGGCAAACTAAACACCTGTTAGCTGGAGGCTCAGTACGTGTGGAGTATTTGTTATTCTTCAGATTTGGACAATAAAAAAATGCGTAATAATTATTGTGAATTTCAATTCTGCCAACTTTGCATTCTGAGGAATATTCTCTACTCCCACAGATCTCCCCAGTTCACAGAGGATTCATTTGTTATTTTTTTTCCATCTTTTTGAAGCTTTCCCTCCATGCATCTTGGAAACTGAGATCTTCAGAAGCTCATTAGAAGAAGGAAAATTCTTGGAGGCAGAGGACTTTTATATGTTTTAATAATTTCAATGAGACGGTCACTGGCCTAGTAGTTAGAGCAATCCACTACTAATGCTAAGGCACCGGTTCGAACCCGGGAGGAGTCTACAAAGGAAAATTTTCTATCTGACTCTCTTTCTATCTATGACCGTCTCCATGCTTCGGAAGGCATGTAAAGCCGGTGGTCCTCCTATGTTAATGGTGCCATCATTAACAACAATATAGGGTAACAGGCACATCTGACGCCAGTCTAGCAAACTACTTCAGATGTAAAACAAATAATATGCTCACAGAACCAGCAGTAGCTTCGGATCTTTGTCGATGTTACTGTTGGATATTACAGGACCTAGTCCTAATTTAAGAAGAAGAAGAAGAAGAATAATTTCAATAATCATTGATTATTATTCTAAATGACGCCAAAGAACAAAAGAACTAGAAGACTTCCGCAAATATGAAGAAAATTTAAATAAGAACAAAGAAAAACTACCACTGCAAGGAAAACGTGGTAGCGCAAACCCCTGCTGACCGGAGAATTTGGGAGGTGTGAAATACAAAAAGGACAATTGTGCTTAAATATTTCTATTAAATTGTCATTATTTAAAAAATTTCACAATTAATACAGGATGTTCTTGTCCTAGAGGGCATGCCATTCCCCCAAACCTCCGGTTTACAAAAGTTTGTTTAACCGTGTTATTTCATTTTTGTCGGTACGAAGATTTTTCTCCATATTGCTTGCTTCAGAAGCTGCTTAGAATTTATTGGTTTAGTAACTCATCCCCCCTCCCAAGAAAACTTTTGCTAACTGGGGGTTCTGGTATTGGATCTTCAAAATGCAACGCAATTGATTCTCTTTCTATTAGTTCAGTATTTGATAACCTTAAAAATCATTAATTTCTTTTCACTTCAAGAGTTTTATTGCAAATACCTTCCAGAGTATTCTCCCTCTCCCGGTTCAAAATGTCATTCTTCCGATGGCTTTCACACGTCAGTTTTAGAATTTTACTTTAGGTTATGCATCTGTAAATACATTTATATACTAAAATAAAAAACAAAAACATTAAAACGGAAATTAAAGAACCAATAATAATTTAAGAAAATACATGGCAAAAAAGCCTTACAAAATCGAGAGAAGGGAACTGGGGGGATAGAATACTCTTCAGAACACATCGAAAATGTGATGCACTTGCATGAGAATACTGAAAATAAATAAATATAAACACGGTAGAATTGAAATACACCAATTTTGCGTATTTTCCTAGGGGATACTCCATACCCCCCAGACCTCCCGATTTATACCATTTTATCGACTTCAATTTCGAGAAGACAAGTTATTATTAATAGTTTTCAACATAAGATCTTTATAGTTAAATGTATGTTTATCTTAGAAAGAATTGAATAATACTTAGGCATAAAAACCGGGGGGTCTGGGGGTATAGAGTACCCCCCAGGTTATTCGAAAAATTGGTGCAATTCAATTCTGCCTTATGAAAAATAAATTGAAAGCTACTAATTTTTTATACACCCTGAAAGGTACTCCATACCCCCCAAACCCCCCAGTTTATACAAAATGGGGGTATGGAGTACCCCCCCGCTCAGGTAATACGAAAAATTTGTGTATTTCAATTCTGCCTTATAAAAGTAAATTGAAAGCTACTAATTTTTCGTAGACCCTGGAGGTACTCCAGACCCCCCAGATTCCCCGGTTTATACAATTTTCACCGTCTACCAATTCCGATAGCTATGTTATTACAAGGATTAGTTATTTGGAATCCTGTTGGATCTGTTAATCGATTGTTACACTCTTAGCAGTAGTTTTTCAAACTTTGTAATTTGTACAACCAAAAAAAAACAAGCATGATGAAACTGGGGACCTGGGGTATGGAGTACCCCCGGTATGCACGAAAATTTTTAATATTGTAATAATAATTATAAGTATATTTCGTGATTTATTTGTCTTGGGGTTATTCTATGGCCAAAATTGATCGTACCGCTGTTCACCACATCCCTATTCCATACCCCCAGGACCCCTGGTTTCGAAACCTCTACTTTCTTCCGAAAAAATTCAATTCTTCCTTTGGTCTCATGTACTATCAGAGAGTTAACAACATTTTCTCCTCTGTAGTGTGAGTTCGAAGTTTTATAACAAACATAGGGGACAATCTGTTTGACGTGATATCTGAACCACGGGAAGTATGAAACACTTCATTTTAAGAAATTTTCACTAAGAAGAATAAACCTCAGTGGTTTGCAATTGCCTTTTGAAAGGATCTTTCAAAACAAAGTTTTTACTATGGTAAAAATCGAATTCGGTATTCAGTATTAGGAAAATGGAAAAGGCAAGAACAATAAAACGCAGAAGTCAGAAAATAAGAAATACTCCCCGAAACAAATAAATCACGATTATAATAAGAATGTAATCAGGGCGAAATTTAAATATACAAATTTCAAGCATACCAACTCCTCCTTCCGTGATTTGTATAACTAAGAAGAAATAGAAAAAGCAAGCGCGATGAAACCGGGGGTCTGGGAGGTATGGAATACCCCCCAGGTATGCACAAAGTATTGGTGGATTTCAATTCTGCCATATGAAAAGTAAATTAAAATCCATCATTTTTTTTGTATATATATGAAGGGGGGGGGGGTACTCCGTACCCTCCAATCCCCCGATTGGTACCATTTTTACCATTTCTTATAAAAGAATTGGTTATTCGGAAAGTTACTTTAAACTAAGTTTATTAAGTAATTATTTTACTTTTCCAGCACAGTTTTAATGATGAATTATTATTTGCAAAGCTTAGAAAAACAAACCGAAAGGTATAGGGTATATCAGGCCCGTATTCAAGAGGGGAACCCCGAAATGTTAAAAAAATTCATTTTAAAACACTTGAATTTTCAAAATAAAAAGATGTAGGTATTTTCAAGTTGGAAATTTTTTACAAGTGCCCCCGCTCCCGAAATGAAATCCTGGCTACGGGCCTGGGATATACCCCCTCCCCAGGTATTTAAAAATAATGTAAAGACAGGTTTAAACTAGGGACCGTCCATAAAGGACGTTTGCCATTTTTTAAATTTTTACCCCCCTCCCCCCTTTGTCAAAGTTTGTCGCAATCTTTTATCCCCCCTCTGCGAAACGTTCAATGGTTACAAATCAAGGACCCTTCCTTTCATTTATAAAATTAAAATTTATGTTCATTTTAGAAAAACGCTAAAATTTTTAGCTTTTGCATAATATTTTCAAATTATAAGAAAAAAATTACTAGAGCACAATTTTTCTACAAATCTCAAAAATGAAATTTTTATGCAAACGTCACATTAGGCCCCCCCCCTTGTTACATTTAATTACATTTTGTGACCCCCTCCCCAAGGCAAGAACGTCTTTTATGGACGACGCCCTAGACAAAAATTATATTTATGGTAACTTAGAATAATAGAATTTAAACGTCTGAGGGGGAAGGGTTGTGTTTTGTCCCCAGAGGGGACAAAAATATTAGAATATTATATTAAGGTATAATATTATCATCTATTATTAATTTTTTATATAAAGAAACATTTAAATTTAATTAAAAATATTGCAAAATTAAAGTGAACTATAGACGTATGTTTCTGTCTTAGTTGACGTCATCGGTATAGCAAAAACAATATGTACTCGTGGATTGCACTAAAATATTACTAAAATATTTCAACAAATTTGCGCTTACTAGGGCGCATTTAATTTTCCAAAAATCAGCCCATGATTTCCAAATATTTGCCGTCGTTGTTTTTTTTTATTGTATAGTTGTTTCTTCGTGCCTTTTACAATTTAGGATCTTTGAAATCGCCAGCCCATGAGCTGTTTAAGGTGAACATGGACAAAATTCGATAGAACCTGGAGAGGGGGGGGGTGAAACATACAAGAAACTAAATAAAATCAAAAATCAGTTCAAAAAATTGGTTAACTGAAATCCTACAAAACAATTGCACAGTTTCTTTTGTAATCTGTGATACCACAAGTTCATTGATTCAAAAAAAATAAATTATATTTTCAATGAAAATTAAAGTACAAATATTGGAAAGCTAAGAATTTTAGCGACCTACTACACAGAACTTTCTGGATTTTAGGGAAAAAACCCTACGCGCACTAAATCCTGCGATGCAGTAAACCCCCTACTGCCAATATTCAAACCATCTCAACCAAAAGACAAGCTGAAAAACTGATTCTGGTTCTGTCAGACCAAAAGTCCCCAAAATAGTACTTCTCTTTTTTGAAGTGTCCGATTAAAATCCCCGCAATTGTCCACGAAAGGGACACGATATAGTTAATGGTTCATTCAATGTCCTGAAACCTTCTGGTTCGAAATCGATGATGAACGTTTTCATGTTCAACATTAGCGCTGGCGAGAGTTAATTTGTAGAGAAAAATTACATAATCAACTTTCCTATAGGAAGTTACCTTTGAAGGATCGTAAAGTCGAGAATTTACTTCCCCAATTTAAATTAAAAATCCACTTTTATGCGTTCATATATCACTTACGGAATTTTGAGTTGTAAAAAATTTTTCTACGGGAACACACAATTAAAGCTCGATGCAGATTTATAAAATAAAAAAGCACTTAAAAATTTACGACCGAAAATCAAGTCAACATAAAACGCCGTATAATCCAACCTGTTTGGCCATTAAGTGAAATAATAAAAATTTGGCAAACGAATATCGTGTCACACTTCGCCCATACTCCAGACCCTTTGCCCGTAAAAAATTAATAAGCGCGTTATTAATTAGTAACAGCGTAAGCGAGCTACTTTAAATTTTATACCATTACGGGGGGGGTTAAGCACACTCGGACAGCATACCAACCGGTAATAAAGATGGTAATTAAACTAATGGAAGAAAAATTTTTATTGATGCCCTATTTAGGCAGGTTTATTGCTTCATTTGTTTTTGGAAAAAAAAACCGAACGTTCTAGGATCCAACTCTGACTAGCAACCCCTTGGGTGCGCCAACCGTGATTTGTAATTTAATTTGCGAACTTTTTTAATTAAATCGGATTAAGAGTAAATCTCGAGGTTGATCGAGGTAAAAGTCATGTTCTCACATCAGATCGGATTTTTAAAAAAAGTGGGTTGATGTTATTTTTTATAACATTTGACATATGACGTGTTTCAAAAACCGCGCCGGGATTTTTGCATCATTACATATGCGGATTGCGATTCCTTACGGTTAAAATTTCTAATTTGGACGACATTTTTGCGCAGCACAAAGTGCAATTATTGTCTAAAAAAGGGTCATAAATAAAAAAAATGTCGGCTCGTTGACTTTTAAATTAATTGTTGATTTTTTGAATAATTAAAGTGCGCTTAATTAAAGAACTGGTGTCGCAATTTGTTAACAAGAACAGGAAATTGTGGATATTTGAATAAATTAAATTGCTGGGTTGAGTCGTCACAACCGGTTACCGTTATCTTGTCCAAAAGAGCGGCGATCGGTTCGGGATTTTTCCGAAATTTTGGATTCTCGGCGCGCAGATGTTTGGGTCGCAGGGAAATTTAATTAGAATACGCCGAGAATTTCCACTTGATTGCATTAATGATTTATCTCAATGTACATAGCATACAAGACATGATGTATTGTCTATTGCCAACACAGCGTTACAAAATCCCCCAGGTATTTAGGTCGACCATACCATAGCATTATAATATGTAAACGATCATTCATTCCGGTTTATAAGCAAAGATTTAATATTGCATGCCTCTTCGTTCACATTGGATTAACTGTAATTAAAATAGTAATTGGGAGGATACTGAAAATTGTAACATAACTCCCAACTAATTAATTAACACTTAAACACCAATGAGCAAATATCGCTATCATTAATATAAATCAAAGTGGGTTTTTGTAATAAATTAATTACGTGTAATTTAAAATTCACTATTAAGCGTTAATGGCTACAATTGATTACTAGGCCATGATGAAATAATCGATCCGACGATCCATTTCACATTTTCGTGGTTCGCAATAAACTTGGCCTTTCTCTTCCCAAAAAAACCAGCATTCAATTAAAAAGTCCACTTTTTCAATTACCTAATTAAACTGATGCATTTAAGTAATTAGAAAATTGCTATTAATAACGTAATGTATCTCCAATCAATTTAACCCACTCGGTTACTTTACGACCAACTGCAAACCGTGGGTCAATTTGGGTTCAAAAATGCCAAGAAAATTTTTTAACCCCACTTCCGCATAATAAATTCTTCAATTCGCTCTTAAATCGCAAATAGAACTGGGGCTGCCACTTACCGGAATCGAACACAGAGTATAAAAGATCGGCTTACCTGCAACAAAAAAATACAATTACTTTTCTACCATAAAAATTTGTAGATGGAGGGTTGCAGAAAGAGGGGCGTAAATACAATTTTAATTAGACATTGTGCCAACCGCTTGGTAAGTCACAGTTCAACAACTGTAAAACTGTAAATCGACCAGAACCTAATCCCCACCCCTGTAAATCTCGATTTCTAGATTTCTATGCGCAGTTAAAAGAATCCATGTCCGTCTGTATATTTTAACCAACGGCCAATTATATAACAGGTTTATCATCGAATCACCTCAGTCCGAGATTAAATTCAGCGATTGGTTGGTAATCACCGAACTTGAATCACGGATCGGCGCGATCCGAGAGTAAACTTCTGTTATACAATTGGGCGCATGAATGGATAAACAAGATTGAAAGAAAACATATCAAAACAAAAACTTAATGGAGCTTAGACTGTCAGAGCTATGAACGTTTTTCAAATGTTTATGTGATTAGTTTATTGGGTTTTCAATCCAATCAGAGGCGCGATAGAACGAAGTATTCCCATAAAAACTACGCTTGCAAAATTCAACAATGCAAAAATGAAGTATTAGTTGCTAATCCCACAGATTATAAAAAACAGGAAGAAAACATAGAATTTTAAAACAAACCGATGATATATCGCGGTCACCGATTTTTAAAATGTCATATCGAGAAAATGAATGGTATATGCGCAAATTACTACAATCAAACCCTTTAAATTCTACAAGAATTTTCTTAACAGGAAGAGCAAATGAAATAGCCAAATATTGCCAATAGTGCAAGTTTAATAAAAGTTTAACTTTTTAAAATGGGGAGTGAGAGTCTAGAATGCTCTAAGACCTATGGCAACATTTAAATTATTTTAAAAATAAATTTCTCCTTCTGAAGTCAACTTAATTCTACAGAAATTTTAGGAAGCAATGAAATAGAAAATTGCTAGTGATTCAATAAAATTTTCCTTTTTAAAATGAGAGTCTAAAATGTTAGTTATGCCAATATATTTTTCATGTTTCTCCTTCTAACCGAGATCTCAATAAATTTTTTAGTACGCAAATTTTCTTTCATAGTTGTTTTGGTCTTTTTAAATTTTCTAACGTGATTTTCCAGCACAACTCTACATGCTATCACACTTTTAAATCTCCCCCTAGAATACACTTATCAAGGTAGCATTTACTAATTTAGAAATATAGGAAAGAAAATGAAAGTACCCAGTTTTGCAAGTTCAATAATAGTTTAACTTTTAAAATCTGAAGGAGATCTATAAATTTTGAAATATTTGCAAGGAAAACAGATTTCGTGCAAATGAAAACACATTTGGTGCAAATGAAAACACATTTGGTGCATATGAAAACAGATTTGTAGCGAAGGAAAACAGATTTGGAGCAAACGAAAACAGATTTAGCAAACGAAAACAGATTTGGTACAAATGAAAAGATATTTGAAGTAATTAAAACAAATTTGGTAAAATTAAAACAAATTTGGTGCAGAGGAAAACAGATTTGGAGTGAATGAAAACAAATTTGGTGCTAATGAAAACAAATTTAGAGTAATTAAAACAAATTTGGTGAAAATTAAAACAAATTTGGTGCAGAGGAAAACAGATTTAAAGTGAATGAAAACAAATTTGGTGAAAATAAAAACAGATTTGGAGTAATTAAAACAAATTTGGTGCAGAGAAAAACAGATTTGGAGTGAATGAAAACAAATTTGGTGCAAATGAAAACAGATTTGATAGAATGTCCCAAGATATCATGGTAACATTTACGTTGTTGAAAATAAATTAAAAATAAAAGCTTCATATGGAAAAAATGAAATGACAACGAAAGTAAATAAACTCTTGCAAACCGGGAGGATCTGAGGAATAAAACGATCTTGTAATAATCGTGAAGTTTTTTCAAATAATGGACAGTTAATAAAAATATTTATTTGGGGGAATCATAAGATTTTCAGTTAAAAAATAATAAATTACACTTCCTGGGGAAGGGACAAATTTTATTTCAGGACAAAAAAATGTTCTATTTTATTTTTTAAATTTTTTCGAATTTTCAGACAAAAAAGTCTGGCTAACTTTTGAATTATTTTAATTTAGTGTCAGTCGCTCTGGAGAGAGAAATTCTGAGTTCAAATCGCTGATTATGAAAATTTTCAAAATACTTACAAAATAAAAAAATGTTTTCTTTTGATTAAGAAATTTGGATAATTTTTTGAAACTTTCAGGTCCTTACAGTTAGTCAGATTTCAACAGTAAAAAAATTATTTTCCTGGATTATGCTATGGATGACGACAGTGCCGAATCAAGATTCTATAGGATCTTGGAAAAATTTAAATTAAAGAAACCCCACTCAGAGTTCCATTCTGGAGTTTTCTTAATTTTTCACTTACTTCGCATAATAAAAAAAGTATCAGACAGGAAATTTTCCATTTAAATGATTTACAAATAAAAGTAAACTTAAAAGAAGAAAGAAATCAATATTTTAATCAATTTAAATTTTCTGTTGAAGTTTCTGAAAATAATTAATAATAAATAATAGGAAGATGAGAAAGAAAATAATCTTTTATGTTGTAAGCCTCTCTTTTACAAAATTTTTAAATCAAAATTATGTTGAATACTTAAAGATACCCACCCCAAAGAAATGAAAAAAAATTTAATATTGATCGGTTTCACATTTGTACAATTTTATTGTTTTCATTGTTTGGAATACTGGGCAGGGGAAGAAAAATAATCAAAAATAGGGTTTGTTATTCTGGACATTGAGATCACCAAATAATTGTTTCTTCTAATCCTGGAGGGTATTTTCTTCTTTCCTATAAAACTTTTTCTTCTTGTTACATGAAATCTGAAATCTTTAGATTTGTGGATTACAATTCCATCATATTTTCATATTTTCTTTCCTTTATTAAAAATCTACACGATTATAAGAATGTCCTTATTCTGAGGAAGCTTCAGACCCCCTCCGCCGATCAGAATTATTATTTTTCTTTCTTTGTTTTTAGACGTTTTCTAGAGCCCTTTTTCTAGTTTCGGTTAAAATTGAAAACTCTCAGCTACATCTATTGCTAATTATTGAAATTAAACATATTACCCCCCCCCCCTGCAAGAATACCTTTAGCACTGTGACATTTACTAATTCAGGATTACATCTGTGATAATGAAAACACAAAATATGTGTTTTAAAAATAAAAGATTGAGAAATCAAAAGTAATTTTCATATTATTAGAAATATGAAAAAGAACAGAGATTTGGAGATTTTTTCAAAAACTCGGAAGTAAAAGGAAAGAAGTAATTACACAAATGTTTGATATTGGGAGACAGGGGAGTCTGGGGAGTTTTTTTATTTTAATAAATATTTCTATTAACTTTTCGGCAAGAGTCCGCTAACCTCGACTTGAAAATATACTTCTTCCTATAAAAATTGGTTCAACAGGCGAAAGAACAGAAAAATACAAGATCTTTAAAGTGAGGATTAATTTAGTCGGATTTGGCCACAATTTAATTCTGAAAATTACGATTTTCCGATAATAAATACAACATGTAATATTATTGCGAGATATTACGTCCGCATTCTATCACCTGTCCGTGAGTTGTAGGTGGGTTGACAATGTCTAGCGGTAGGGACCCCAGTCGCTCCTTAGGTTCCGTCGGGTCAATATCCACACTTTGGGGATATTTTTAATGAGTAAAGCGCTTGTCAAAACGGCTTGTAGCGACCGTAGAAGATCGAATATTAACCTATTTCAATTTCGGTGGGTGGGGTTTCAGTTCAAAAGAGCCAATGAGAAAATTGCATTTCGAATTAATTTTGAAAGCCGTATTTTAACCAAATTTGTGGAAATTATCCGCAAATTATATTATTTAATTGTATATGGCATAGTTATCTTTTATAATTTATAAAAAATGGTAAAAATCGCAATCGGGGTTATTTAAAAAATTTCCCAATCATTACAAGATCTGGTTGTCCTGGGAGGATTCAGACTCCTCCAACTGAAAAAACAATTGCCCATCGTTCGATAATCGAATCCGGGCGAATCAATGCTTTAATTTTGCTTTATTATAATCATCACATGATATCCTTGTCCTGAAGGGTAATACATATCCGTCAAAAATTTAAAACAAAACAAGGTATAATTTAACTGTGAGTTAAACTTGAATTTCTCTGTTTTCGCATTAAAACTTGACCCATCATGTAAAGGACTTTATTTGTAGCAAAAAATAATTTTTATAGTTTGTTGTTTTTATTAGTATTGAGTTTGTCTTGTGTGGTCGGCACTTAATAGTACATTAAGCATCAAGGGCGGTAAGTGTAGTTTATCGCCCAAAGATAATGTTTAGAGACCGAGACTTTACTTTTTGCAGAATAGCAATGGGTGGACGTTTACAAGAAGATTACAAAATTACGAACTTTTAATGTGAATTTATTTATTGTCTAATTATTATTATATAAATTTTATATCCATGAAATAAAGAAAAGAAAGCTTATTTTTTCTTAATTTTTTTAAGAAAAGAAAGTCTGGCTTTAATTTTTATTTGAGAAATTCTGATGGTTTGAAAAAGAGCCGAAGGCGATTTCACCTCTACGCCACTGGATTCGTCTCTGCATACTTACACGTTTACAAGCGGTTCAAAATTTTTTGATAATGTAGGCGTAAAATAATGAGCAGTTTTTGAAGTTGAAGAAGAAATCACGCAATCTCAAAATTTATGTGTCAAATTTATATAGTGATTAATACATCGAATAAGCCGGAATTTGATAACTCGACTCTATTAGGTGATGTTATCTTTATGTTCTAACAGCTTTGTACAAAATTAACAAAATTTAAAGGAAAAAAATTAAAATTCTTATAATGTGTATGCAAATTGTCAAAACTAGTGGTTTGAGTTTTCAATACCAAAAATAGCAACAAATTTACATAATATGTAAAATTTTATCATCGCGATTCATATTAAAAACGTTAAATTAACTGTTAATAAAATTATTAAATTACACGACTTGATTTTTAATAGCACAGAGGCGGAGGCAGCGCACAAGTTTCGAACGTGCCCCGATCTCGGACGGTTCGCGCATCTGGAGGAATTTTTCGAAAATTAAATTTTATCTGCAATATACATGCTACATTGTTAGCCGATGTAAGTTTTATATGGTTGGACTTACATGACAAGTGTAAGGTGATTATAAAAATGTAGACGGGAGCCACTGCCTACACGTCCCACTCGTATATTCAACATAATAATGTTCATATCGACAAGGTGTACCCGATGTATGTAGTTTATTATTACAATGCTACCGAGAACCGATATATCAGAAATTTACATATTCAATTTCTCGACACAATGATAAAATAGCGTTACGATAATTCGAAAAATTATAATTCGACCATCATCAATTATTTCGTTTCAATTACGCTGTGGCAACTTAATCAATTTTCGAAATTTTTTGTAATGGCATCCCATTGGGTGGCATTAAATAATCGAGATGCGTGGAAAGGCCGCTAGGGGTTCGGTTCGATTCCGCGTCGAAGGCGGAAGAAGAATGGAAGGATTTTTATGATCATCCGAAGTGTTGGTGAAGGTACACAGACAAGTTTTAATTGATAAGTTAAAAGACATAAAAAGCAAGACGAAATGTTTACTTTGGACACTTTTATATTAATCAACGTAATAAAAAAAAGAACGAAGGTAAAATAAAATGGTTATCGACGCTATTTAACTTTTAATAAAATTTATTGTCATAGCTCTTGGATTATCGCTTACTTTTAAGTAATAAACATCACAACGAAACAAAGCGTAAAAATAAAATTTATGTGGACCACATACGACGCCTCAAAGAGGCCACTCTCGAGTTTTGAAAATTTTAAAACCTACACAATAAAATCAAAGCGGGGGTTCTTCCTCAAGTAGTGACTTGCAGGGGCATTCGAGAAGTTGGAGTGTTTTTACAGGATATCCTAATTTTATTTGTTTAGCCAAAAACCTTACGAGGCAATAAATCTCGTGTGGTTCGAACCATGTGACACAATCGTTCAGCATTTGACAAATTGGTCGAACGAATGAATTATTCGAGAGGACAGAGGAAGTCGCTGAAACACGAATCCAGTGTTGTTTTCTTTTTTTCTACTTGTGTCCAACTATCACTTTCAATTTCGTCAAACTTTTCAAGTACCCAAAACTAGTCCTCCTAACCTCAGGCCTATTAGAGAACAAACGCTGGTTTGTAATTCTTGCAAAACCACTACCAAAGGATGAATGAATGGGGCACCTTGTTAAATAAAATGGGCAATTTATTTTGAAACCTTTTTAACGCGTTAAATAACAAATCTGTGACGTAATGTTTTCTGTAAACAAAAATTTACATGTACGAAGAAGAAGAAATTAAAGAGTACGAAATCGATTACTTATTGAGCAATCCAAAGCTTCAATTATGAACTATCATGATAAATATCACCCGGTCACATTTCAGAATCTCCAATCATGGTTTGCTATTATTAATATTATTACGCGAATCTTCAACAAGATTACGATTCAAAAATCTTCTTCTTCTTTCAAAAACAGCAGTTTATTTGTTTCGAAAAAATTATTTTCTAAAATTTTTCTTCCTCTATGATTTATGAATTATTCTTACTGGTTGCAATCAAACCGTTACATTTCTATTTCTTCTTTCTTCATTAATCAAAAATTTATTGCAATAAGAAAGCTTAAGGAATGCCCGCTTGCTTGTTGTATTTTAGAAACTAAATCGATATCAATTTTTCATAATTTAAAGAAAAATAAAAATAGAAAATCTTGTGGGCATTTAAATTTCCTGCAAAAAAGTCTTTGGCAGCATAAATTTATCTTCAAATTATATATTATAATTTAAAATTGTTCATTTAACCTTATAATTTAAAAAATTTGAATCAAAGATTTTATTTTAAAATTTTATCGAAAAGAAAATTTTGGAAATTTGGGGGACGGTCACAAAACTCGAATTTTCATAATTTTTAAGTGGAATTATACAAGAGGACATCGTTCTCTACACATTGCGGTTGGCCCACAAATTTTGGAAAAAAACGGTTTAAAAATTCCAAATTGAATCGCTGTGCTACGGTTGCTACAAGCCGTTTTGAAAAGCGCTTTACTCATTAAAAATATCCCCTAGATCGGTTCTACTCGAAAAATTGAGCATGTTAACTCAACCATTAGCAGGAAGTCTTGTTGCTCTTTTGTTTGGTGAAGCAATTTTTATAAAAAAGTGTATTTTCGAGTTTGGGTTTTCTGACTTGCGTCACTGGAAATCTCGGAATTTACTTTCCTTTGCTGATTTTTTCTGAAAACTCGCATCGTTAATAATTCAAGAATACTACGAACGTAAATGCCGCAATTTAATATATCAGAACGAGAGGATGGAGGGGGGATTTATTCTAATGCAGAATAGGTGATCCGACTTCGAAAGTAATAACTTTATTTTGACCGTCATCGCTTAGAATGTAATTTACATCAAATCAAGTGTATTACACCTCCGATTGTTCGAATCACACGTTAAACAGTAGGTCCCTATGAATATAATAAAACTTAGAACGGACACCACAAACATAGAAAAGAAAATTGCCTAAAGCAAAGATAGTGCATGCCCCCCGAAGAACACATAATTGTATTTTTTTTGCATGCCGAAAAAAAACCAAAAGTTTTGAAACCGGGGGGATCTATGGGGTTATAGAATACCCCTCAAGAGGTACAGGTCACAAAATATACTTATGTATAATTATTAAAAATTAAAAAGTAAATGTAAACATGGCAGAATTGAAATCCGACAATTTTTCGTATATACCTGGGGGGTATTCCATACCCCCCAGACCTCCCGCGATTTATCGCGTTTCGACTTTTTGTCTCTTCTTATCTATACAAATTATAAAAGTTAAAAACCCTTTAGTGAAAACATAGTGATACAGTAACACAACATTTTTAAAGTATTCTTTATATAAACTGGGAGGTCTGGGGAGTATGGAGTAATCTCCAGGTATGCACAAAAAATTAGTTTATTTTAATTCTGCCATTTTACATTTACTTTTCAATACATTAGCAATTATAAGTGTATCTTGTGACTTACTTGTCTGGAGATATTTAATACCGCCCTCCCTCGATTTTAATGCACTTGATTTTTGAATTTTTCTAAACCTATAAACATTTTTAAATTTAAGAAAAGGACACAACTTTTCAAATACTAAGAATAAGTTTCCGACCGAGATAGAAATAACCGTGTAAACCGAGGTGTATGGAATAACCCCAGGTCATACGAAAAATTGTTTATTTTAATGTCTTGTTTACATTTTCTTTTCAATATATTACTAATTTGAAGTGTTTTTCGTAATTTATTTGTGCTGGGAGCATTTCCATAATCCCCAACTCACCGGTTTCAACACATGCGCCTTCTCCATTTTTCTAAACTTTACAAATTTAAAAGGAGAATTTAGGCTGAAAACAGAACATTTTCAAATAACTAAATCTCTCACTAATTGAGCTGCCCTGGATGAAAACCAGCAATATACTTGTATAAACGGAACTTGGAAAGGGTATTATCCAGGTCAGTACAAAATTTGTTGTTGTTTTAATTCTGCCAGTTTGCCAGCTTTTCAGTTTTGCAAATCACGAATCTTGGCAGAGTTTTCACCCGAAACAATTTTTAAGAGACATTTTTAAAATAAATTTCCAAAAAATAACAGAACCGCGTGAGATGGCAACATGCAATAAAGATCTGTAAACGGAGATTTCCCCAATCTACAAGCAAAATTATCTAAACGATACATTTCAATTCAAATCTTACTCAAATTTACTACTTAAATTTATTATAAATCAGTAAAGAATGTATAAACCGAGGGTTTTGGAGGGGGATACTAAGTACCCCTACGTATGTACCGAAAATAGTGATGTATTTCAATTTTGCTTGTTTCAATTTTGTAATTTGTAATTTTGTAAACTTGTTAATATTGTAATAATTATAAGTGTAGCACGTGATCTGTTTGTATTAAAACCCACAATAAAAATCAGTAATCTGTATATAAACCGGGGGGTCTGGGGGATATGGAGTACTTTTCAGGTACGTTCGTAAAATTGGTGTATTGAAATTCTGCATTTTTCATTTACTTTTTATTCTTGTAATAATTACAAATGCATCTCGTATTCTATTTGTCCTGGGAGAATCTTATAACTCCCCCAGATCCCCCGGTTTACCAACTTTTTTTTCCATTTTTATGAGCTATAAAAATTAATAAACTTTAGAGAATTTATGGTGGAAACAGAAAATTGTAACCAAACTGGTCATTTTAATAACTCAGCTGCCAAGATAAAAATTAGTGAAAGATGTACATATGTATATACTGGGGGTTTGGGGAGGTAACCCATACCCCATGTATATTTGTAAAATTAGTGTATTTCAATTTTGCATCTTTTCATTTACTTCTTATTTTTGTAATAATTACAAATGAATCTCGTATTTTATTCATCTTGGAGGATATTCCATAACTCCCCAGACCCCCCGGTTTGACAATTTTGCTATTTTCCATTTTTAGAAGCTAAACAACTCTTAAAGTTTAGAAATTTATGGTGGAAACAAAACGTTGTTACCAAGCTGATAATTATAATAAATCAGCTGCCAAGATGAAAGATATATAAACCAGAGCCCCCTCCCCTTGAATGTACGGAAAATTGGTGTATTTCAAAATTGTCATTTTATAATTATCTACTTTTGAAAATTGTAATAATAATTATAAGTGCAGCTCGTAGTCTATTCGTCCAAGGACCTACAATAAAAATCAGTAAACTATGTATAAACCGGGGACCGGGGATAGAAGTACCCCAGGTATTCACAAGGAATTGATGTATTTAATTCTGCAATTTTACATTTACTATTCAATGTAATAATAATTACGGTACTGGGTTTTATAAGAAATCGGTCAAAAATTTATAAACCGGGGGATCTGGGGAGCATGCAGTAACCCCCAGGTATGTGCGAAAATTTTGATTTTAATTCTGCTATGTTTATAATTATTTACTTTTGCATGCGGTAGTAATTATAAGTGTATGTCGTAATTTTTGTCTTCAAAATTATTACCCACCTCCCCCGGTTTCAACGCACTTTTCTTTTCCATTTTTATAACAGCAACTATACAAATCGTCTTAATTTATGCTAAAAACACAACATTTTTAATCTAACTTTTGAAAAAATAACCAAAGCATCAATAACTCAGTTGCTTAAAAATGTAAGTCTGTAAAAGTCCTATAAATTGGGAGGGGGCTAAGGGGAACACAAAATAATCAAAATCATTTAAATAATAAATTTTATTCTGTCTTGAATTTAATTTTAGTATTGTAATAATTATAAGTGCATCTCGTGATCTATTTGTACTGGAGGTCCATACCCTTCAGACCCCAAGTTTTCCATCGTTTTAAGCTTATTAAGTCGTGTTAATTTAAATTTAAAAAAATATTTTTAAAGTAATTTTTCAAAATATAAACAAATCATTAAATCATTCAGCTATTCGAGGTTGAAGTATGTAAAGTCATATCAATCGGGTTAAGGGGTCTAGGGGGTACCTAGGTACACAAGAATAATTATCTAAAACATAAATTTTAATTATGTTTTAAATTTACTTTTTAATTTGTAATAATGAAATATAAGTTAGTACACGTCGTAATCGATTTATCTTGAGGATTATTACATAACCTCTAGACCCCCTCTCAGACCACCCGGTTTCAAACTTTTTTCGATTTCCATTTCAAATCGACAAAATTATTTTATTACGTAAATATTTAAGAATTTTGTGTTTTCCGTGACGTATTTGGTATTCCATACTCCTCAACCTCCCCCCCCCCTTTCGGGCATAATAAGCTTTCCGCTATCAAATTTGGGTATATTATATGTTTTTAACTTTCTGAATATAATAATCGTGTTCAGCAGCTATTAAAACAATTTTTTTTCCTTTATAAATAATGCTCTCCTGTTCATCGGAGAGCTAAGAAATGGTTAATTGTGTTTAGAACCAAGAGTATTTCGCCTCTCTGGATTCAACCAGCGAACACACCAAGCCACTGTTATGGTTTATAATGCTGTGTTTTCTAAATTTTCCATGGCTTTAATTTGAATCCTGCATGTGGCAGGTCTGGATAGCGCAGTTGCTCTTGGTTTCGAATCTAGATTAAGAAAAAAGAGGCGGCACGGCAGCTCTCTAGTTCATCTCATCGTTTTTAAATTTAGTGATTACGATAGTTTTGTTGGGCATAAAAAAATTAAGTACCTACTCAATTTAAGAAAAATGGGCGCCATTAGTTAAACAGATTCAATTTTATGAACAAGAAGTCCCATCAACCTTAAACGCACATTTTAATATGGTAAATATATGATCTTTCTGCAATAATCATTACCATAACGTAACAGTAAAACGACCATACTTAAATACCCTTTGACTTAAATTGCTTCATAAAATATCTGTCCCGCAATAAACTGAGAACTTCACGTACTCCTCGAGGCCCCGATTTTTTCTTCTCCAACCATTAGGTGTTTGTAAACATCGCATGAGATTCCCTCGGGCTAACCAAAAAGGTTTCCGATACTTTTCAACACAAATTAATAGATTTCGATGGTACGTGTTCCCCTCAGCCCGCGCTTGGCATTTTAAAGTTTTGTGTGCGCTGTTATGAGTTGGATGTTGAATTGGTACCAACTCCATTAAGAATCAGCGGGAGGCGGTTAAACACTCTTCAGATTTATACCGGCCACTATATCACGACAAATATAGAAATGTCTATTTAACAGAAGTGAACAACAAGCAGTTAATGGTAATTTCGTTTTGTTTTTCGATTAAAATATTAAAGCTTTTAGCTTCTGAAGTAATTTATAATATTTTTAGTTGCATATAACGAAATAATAATATGAACGTGGGTGAACGCGACGGGAGGTAACGTATTAACCAATAACGTTAAAATAAACAAATTTTTTGTTATTACAACCATCATGGCGTATTCAACGTTCCGAAACTTGATTTTCAACAATAACTTCATTATTTGCGCTAGGCAGGCAAACCAATCAAATTTTGTCATTAATAAAGTGGACAATAATGACCACAACAATGGATAATTTGATAGGTTAATTAAACCCCCGCTTTAACAACGGTTGTATCGCAGGGGCGGACTGAGAAATCATCATGCGGATAACTTTTACCGGATAATTGCCCCACCATAAAATTTAATGACTACTCAAAATTTATAGTAAATATAAAAAAACTGTTTAGACAAAAATTAAAGCTGATGAAATTATCTATAATTTGGTTTTTATTTCATTTTTGTAGGTTAAAAATTCACCGAGCTATGATTTTTAAGAGTTTAAAATTTTGCCACCCTTCGCTCCAGGTAAATTTTAACGCGCGTTTTACTCGAAAAGTAAAAGTTTTACAAAAAATATCGTTTACGCAGCGAAGAGATAATTTAATTGTCTATTATTTGATTTTTCTTAATCCGTTACTGCAAAAATTCGCTTAGTTATAGCTAATTGTTGTTAAAAAAATGTGAGTTGGTGAAAATCAAAATTGTAATTTATTTTTGCAAAAAAAAAACAGTTTTGTGATCCAGAAATCGCCCTTTACACCCGGGTGTTTAAAAATATTTATTACGATTAAAAACATTGAACGTTCTGATTGGTTGAAAACAATTAATAGTATGTTATATGTCAAGAAAGTAAACAGGGTCATTAATCGCGAGTTTGGAAAATTTGCCAATTTTTGTGGTTAACTTGATGAAAATTTTAATAAAATTAACGAATTTCAAGCAATGGACCAGGGTCACAAAAACATTTTTTATTCAGTATAGTAAGGTGGTATCCTGACTAGAAAATCTAAAAATTATATAATTCACATTAAATTATATTACGTTTAAAATAAATTATACCAATGCTAATTAGTGTATGTTAGCTAATTCAAGTTAACTAATTCAATGTTAAATATTATTTTAATTAAATATAATTATTCGCTTAGCTGGTTTTCTTTATTTGTTCTGTTTTTGATCTTGACTTTATTAATTGCGCAGATTTCTAGAAAAATTTTTAATCTGAAAGTTACAAAGTTGTTCGTCGAGAAATTGTAATTTTTCTAACATTTCAGAACAAAAATCTGGTAGTGTCCAGTCAAGAAAACAAACCAATTAATTATTCTGCTAATCCTAGATTAACGGCTTTAATGTCAAATAATTTTTCTGAGGTTTATGTTGAGCGTCGCTGTTAGCTTCGATTTAACTGAGTGAATCGGTGAACGAATAAGTCAGAAACCAATTAACAAAATAGCATTTGCATCTCTCATATCATTGGTTCAAAATAAGTTATTACGCAGAATATTACTAGCCACGTGACGTCATGCGCAAAAATTACTGAAATATAACTTCGATATTTCATATCTTGTATATTATTGTATCATGCGTGTAGGCTGGATCAAAACAAAATTTAAAATACGTTATTTTCGGTGTAATACATCCTTAAAACTCAAAATTAAATAATCAAAAATCATGTTTGCAATTAAAAAAACTTCATCCCTTATTTTCATTTTTCAGTATTCTCTTTTGTCAAGCTTATGTTATTTCAGTGTTCTCTTTTGTCAATGTTCTGTTACTTCAGTGTTTTCTTTCTTTGTTCTGTTTTATTGTTGTTCTGTTTTATCGTTTTCTGTTTTCGTTGTTCTGTTGTATCATGGAAACCGGATTTTTTATGTGTTTAAAGAACATTTCATATCTAGGGGGGGGGGGGATCTGGGAGGTTTGGAGTACCTCCAGGCATTCACCTAAAATTGGTGTATTTTAATTCTACTATGTTAATATTTAATTTTTAATTTTGTAATAATTCTAAGGTTTATTTGTCTTGGAGGGTATTACATTCTAGTCGTATACACTAGGGGGGTGAGGAGAGTTGACAATACGGAATACCCTCAAACATTTAAATTCTGTTATTGTAAGTGACCATAAATGATCTTTATGTAGTTTAAACCTGTCTTTCCAATTTCTTGACATTCTAGGGGATACCCCCCATTCCGGTGGATATGTCCCCCGGTTTCTTTCTAAGCTATGCAAATAATAATTAAACTTCAAAGAATTTCTGCCGTAAAAGTAAAATAATTAGTTAACAGACTTCATTTAAAGTAACTTTCTAAACAACCAATTCTTTCGTACAAATTGGGGGGTTTGGAGGGTATGGAGTAACCCCTCCACATATGCACAAAAAATTGATGAATTATAATTTACTTTTCATATGGCAGAATTGAAATCCATCAAAATTTTATGCATACCTGGGGGGTACTCCATACCCCCCAGACCCCCCGGATTTAACACGCTTGCTTTGTCCAATTCTTCTAAGCTATACAAATTATGAAACTTTAGAGAATTTATTAGAGAAACAAACGATTTTTAAAGTAACTTTCTAAATAACCAAATTCTTTCATAGTTCAGCTGCCCGAAATGCGTGAACCGGGAGGTATGGGAGTGCAGAGTACCCCCCAGGTATTCACCAGGATGTATTTGAATTTTGTCATGTTTACATTTACTCTTCAATGTAATGATAATTACAAGTACAATACGTCGGGCCCCAAATGGAAATCAGTAAAGGTACATAAGCCGGTACATAAGAGGCGGAGTTTACCCTCCCGTCCTTCTGCTATTACAAAAATAATTGATGCATTTCAATTTTGCCATGTTCACATTTACTGCAATTCAGTGTAATCACTAATCAGTGTAATAATAATTATAAATGTCCCTTGTAATCTTTTTGTTTTGGAGTTGGTAATGGAAATCAGTATAGAATGTATAAACCGGGGGTCTGGAGGTGTGGGCTACTGTTCCCAAGTTTTACAAAAATGGGTGTAGGTTACATTAACTTTTAATGAAGTACTGTATAATTATAAGTTTATCTCGTGATCTATTGGTCCTGAGGTCCATAATCCGTAAACGATGTATAAACCGAGAGGGGATATGGAGTACCACCCAGGTGTGTTCAAAAATTTGAGTATTTCAATTTTGAAATTTTACATTAACTTTGCAATGTTGTAATAATCCCAATTGCATCTTTTCTTCTATTCGTCCTGGAGGTTATTGTAGACCCCCAAACCCTCCCGTTTGGTAACATTTGTTTTTTAATTCTTTTAATCTATGCAAATCATAAAACATTAAAGAACTTATGCTGGAAACAAAAAATTTTCCATAACTGTTCGCTTTAATACCTCAGGTGCCCGCGATGAAAATCAATGAAAGATGAATAATCCGGGGTTTTGGAGGTTTTGTGGAGTACTCCTCAGGTGCGCTCGAAAAATTGGTGTAATTCAGTTCTGCCAATTTGGCATTTATTTTCAATGTTGTTATAACAACAAATGCATATTCGTCCTGAAGGGTAATCCATATCTCCCTGATCTCTCCAGTTCTGTCACCTTTGCTTTTTCATTTAATAAAAGATGTTGTGTAAACCGGGGATCGGGGAACATTCACATTGGTTGATTATAAATCTGCAATTTTTAACTCGTGATCTATTTGTCTTGGAGCTCACAATAAAATTAATAAAATATGCATAATCCGGGGGTCTGGGGGTATGGAATACCCCCAGGTATCTAAAAAATTTAATGTATTTGAATTCTGTTATGTTTACAATAATGACTATTCAATGTAACAATAATTACCTCGGGATCTTTTTGTCCACTGGCCCGAAATAAAAATCAGTAAAATGTGTATAAACCGGGAGGTCTCCTAGATATTTCAAAGAATGGTGTATTTCATTTAGCCGTATTCACATTTAGTGGGCAATGGAAATCAGTATAAGATGCATAGTCTGGGAGGTCTAGGGAGGTATAGCATAACCTTTCCTCCAGGATATTCACGAAAAATGGGTGTATGTTACATTTACTTTTCAATTATGTAATAATTATATTATTTATCCTAGCACCCACAATAAAAATCAAAAACCATATATTGTACAAACCGGGGATCTGGGGAATGGAGTACCCCCCAGGTATGCACGTAAATTGATGTACGTTAATTCAACCACGTTTACATTTACTATTCAATGTAATAATAATTATAAGTATGTATAGTTTGTGATCTATTTGTCCTGGGGCTGAGATGAAAATTAGTAAAGATGTATAAACCGAAGGGAATTAGGGGAAGGGTCATGCACGGAAATTTTTCGTATTTACATTTACTTCTCAATATTGCAATAATTATAAGTGTTGCTGATGATCTATATGCCCTGGAGCCCATAAGAAAAATCAGAAAAGCATGTATAAACCGAGCGGGGTGGGGGCACGTGATATATGAAGTATTTCCCCGATATGCACAAAAAATTATTATATTTCAATTCCGTCATACATTTACTTTTCAATATTGTAATAGTTGTAAGTGTCGCTCATGATCTAATTGCCCTATGCATATTTATTTAAAATAATAATTTAAAAATCACACACAGATCAAACTTTTACTGACCGAGAAGTCTGAAATTCGCAGCCAAGTGCCATGCTCACGGTTTATACAAACAGCAAAAGTAATTTTAAATTTCCTGCTCTGCAAATGACTGTAAACCTGCCAATTGGGAGGAAATTTTCTACATTCTCCAGCTGACCAGTGCGTCCCTGTAAATTTTCGTGTATACAACCCTGGTATTTGATCTAGTGAGCACGAAACGTTAAGCAATAATGGGACTTCCAGTTTCTTAAGCGGAAACTTCAACGCTCGATTAAACAACAAACTCGATCTAATTAAGTAATTTATGATATAATTTGTGGAAAATTTTTAAATTGCATGCAAACTTCATTATTAACCGTGTACATTTTTACATATATTTGTTTGAAAGCTTCGTCGTCACGATCGCCCTTGACTTTTAAAATTTTGAGTTAATAAATTTTTTTGGCCTAATTAACATACGTGTGTACTCCGATATTTTGCAATTTGAATGTGTAACTGATAGCTGTGTAATTAATTGCCATTGTTGCGTTCAGGGCCGGGCCCGAGAGAATCTAAGGCGAATTCCGCAGTTGCGGTTAATTAAACAAATAATGTAATTTTTAAGTTCAGCGAGAAATGTTGAAATTTGAACTCTCTCATGATAAAAATTAAAACTTGCAATTTGTGTTAGATAAATATAACGGAGGTTCAGTTGAAGGTGCTAAAAAGTGTTCGAGTACATAAAAGAAGTAAATAATATGGGATGATTATAACATTTGAGTAAGTCGAACGAAGAAATCGTGAAATGAAAGACGGAAAATGTTTATTTTATTATTTAATTGGCTGTAATGCAAACTTTGCATTGTAAATTATATTTGATGCCAATTAAACGTCGGATGATAATTGTTTACCTCGTCGAGTTTCAAAAAAAAATATTTGCAGTGGCGTGGCATCGCGGGGGCCACGGAACGCTACGCCACTGCACGGGTAGAATAATTTTTTTTTTTTTAATTTTAATATGTTTGAGTAAGCGCATTTCAAGCAGATACGCGACAGATACCGGAAATAATGCATTAGCAGGAACAATGTGGAAAAACGCTGCCGTCTACCGGAACGCACGCACTCAGGTTACCATAGCGTGACCGATTATAAATCACCCATTATGTTCACCATTAACTTTTAAATACAACATTACATCACATAATTTTTTAAATAAACTGTTATTACAGTTTTTTTATCAAATTAAAACCGTCGAACATACGAGGTGCAATCAATAATTGTACAAACCGGCTAAAGACGTTCATTTGAGATTGGAATGCAATAAATAATGAAATTTGTATAGGTAAGACTGATCAATGTATTCTAAATTGCAAGTTATAAGTAACAATTAACGCCAAAAAGGCGGTTACTTGTTAAGGTTAACCGCACGCTGCGATGTATGATTTTCTCATCAACCATCACGGTTATTATATCGGCGAATAAATTGTCTTCTGATATTCCTTTAAGATGTATTATTGTCAGTTTAGCACTGTAATTAAAGACAATAAAAAGCGATTCGCTTGGTCGTACCACTTTCGTCCGAACCACCCCCGTATAACTCACATTTAAAGAATATACAATCGAAATTAATCAGGAAGCTTCCTGCGCCGGGGCGAGCAATAATTAAAATAAAGTCGAAAAGTATTTTTTATACACCTGAACGGGCACAAATAAGGGCGCCACATGAAATGGCGTAGGTACAAATAGAAGACTAATTTAGTAATTTTAGTTTTACAGACGAGTAGCGTTGATTTTTTGAAAGGGTTGATATATTATTTCCTTTTCCGGCTCACTTCAATTTTCTATAATTGGTTCCTTTTCAACATTTTAAAATTTAATTGCGCTCTTTCCACTTCGAATTGTTCAATTTTAAATAATAATTGCTCAATAATAAGGTGAAAACGTAACGATAACGTCCCTCCGCCCTTATGGCATAATGAACTTACTTTGAAGTTCTTAACCTAACCTCCAATGTAACCTTTACCTTTTGCTTGCCGAATAATCTCTCCGAGGAATTGGATATAATATGACCGTCCCTGATCATCAAAATAGTTCAAGTTCTGTTCATTTTCGAATAACCCAAAATCGTTGATTTGAAAAAGTAATTTTAAAGCACCAGATCGGATCGAGACGGAACTTAGGAGTATTATGCTATGGGAAATAATCAAAGTGATGGGACTGGAACTTACAGGGTATTTAATTTAATTAACTCATTTTACTCGACGATGGCAGAATTGCAGGATCGATAAAGCTATAGAGTTGATTTGGAAAAATTCTTTATAATTCAACTGTTGGAGACAGAAATCGGTAATACTAGTATAAAAACCGTGGGGGTATAAAGTACCTGGTATGCATACCTGTAAATTTGGTGTATTTCAATTCTGCTATTTTTCAATATTCACTTCACTTTTCACTTTTCTTTTCACTTTTCAATATTGTAATAATTATAAATGTATACCGTGATCTATTTTTTGCGGCAGGGGTTATTCTATATCCCCTTCTGACAGCCGGGATTTAGATTTTTCGTTTCTTTTCCCACATTCACAAACGCAAGATAAAATATTTTCAATTCTGTCTTAGATTTACTTGTCAAAATTATAATAAGTTCATCTCTGAAATACCCTCCCCCAGTCCTTCGGTTTCAAAACTTTAACATTTCACATGTACTTTAATTACATATTCCTTGGAATTAGACAGAATTTATGAAGTACCTATCTACGTAAATTTTGTTTATTCCATTTTCTGATGTACTTGGTATTCCCCCGTTTTGAATACAATCACCTTGAGTTTTCCTTTTTTTGAAAAACAATATATTTCTAATTTGCAGAACATAATAAAACTTGAATGTTCAACGTTTTTAACATTGGTATCCTTTAATAACTCAGCTTCCTGAGATGAAAATCAGTGAAAGATGTGCAAACCGGGAGTCTGGGGGGTATGGAGTGCCCCTCAGATATAAAAAAAATTAAAAATAATATTTAATTCTGTTTTAGATTTACTTTTCATTTTTGTAATAATTACAAGTGCATCTCGTGATATATTTGTCCTGGGGGTATTTCATTTCCTCAAACCCCCATTTCAACACTCTTTCCTTTTTCCATTCTTACTAAGTTATACAAAGCATGTATCTGTAGAAAACATCTACTAGAAAACTTGGTGATTTTACAAAAATTAATCAATTTTTTTAAAAAACTTGGCTTTCCGAGATTAAAATCTATAAAGTCCCCCAGACCCCCGGTTTCAAAACGTTGGCTTTCTATATCGTCTAAAGTGCATATTTTATGAAGCTTAGCAAAATATATTTATTAAATAAATACTTATTTACGAATTTATTCTAATGATTTTTTGGTGACGTTTTTGGTACTCCCCCCCCCTTCTAGACAAAATAATCTCACTTTTTTCTATTTTTGACAGATAAAATATTTATAATAAAACTGCTTAACATTACAAAACGAATAACTTGAAAATTAAAACAAGCTAAAAAGCTGTTAATTCAGTTTCAAACCAGATATTTCTGTTTTGGAGCTCAACCAACAAACACACCAAGCCACCGCCATGGTATATGCCATGGCATGTTTATCGTTCTACACTTTCCAAATAATCAAATGCTAAAACCTTTAATAAGTTTGTTGCCTAAAAAATTGTATAAGAGGGAGGGGTCTGGGGGTGGAATACTTTCTAAGTATAGAAAAAATTATCTATACAAGAACTTTTAATTCTGCCATTTATTTTTATTATTTCTCTTTTAATTTGTAATAATTATTATTGAATCCCGTGATTTAACTGTCCTTGGGGTATTCTAACCCCCGTTTTTTGCTAAGCTATACCAATCATAAAATTTGAGAGAACGTATGCTGGATACACACAAATATTAATGAACGTAGATAACTTTTCAAATAATCAAATCCTTTAATAATTCAGCTGCCCGAGATAGAAATCAGTAAAAAATGTGCAAACAGAGGTGTCTGGGGGGGGGGCATGGAATACCCTCTAGGTATACAGGAAAAATTATCTAAAAGAGTTATTTGAATTCTGTGTTTTAGTTTTATTTATTTTTCAAATTTGTAATAATTATAATTATTGCATCTTGTGATTTAACTGTCGTTGGAGTATTCCCCCAGCCTTCCCCTATTTTTCTCTTTGCTGCAAATCATAAAACTTGAGAAAACATAATATGCTATAAGCATGTTGAATACAGACAATTTTTGACGTGTATACTTTTCATATAACCAAATTTTTAATAATTCAGCTGCCCGAAATCGAAATTAGTAAAAAAAAGGTGTACACTGAGGGGGGGGCAGGGGTATGAAACACCCTCTAGGTATACAAGAAAAATTATCTAAAAAAGTAATTTTAATTCTGCATTTTATTTTTATTATTTTTCTAATTTGTAATAACTGTAATTGCATCTTGTGATTTAACGGTTCTTGGAGTATTCCTCCAGCCCTCCCCCCTATTTTTTTCGTTACTAAGCTATACAAATTATAAAACTTGAAAAAACATAATATACTAAAAGCATGTTGGATACTGACAATTTTTGACGTAAATAACTTTTCAAATAACCAAATCGTTTAATAACTCAGCTACCCGAGATCGAAATTAGTGAAAAAGGTGCAAACTGGGGGGTGAGGGGGTATGAAACACCCTCTAGGTATGCAAGAAAAATTATCTAAAAAAGTAATTTTAATTCTGTACTTTATTTTTATATTTTTTACTTTGTAATAACTGTAATTGCATCTCGTGATTTAACTATCTTTGGGTTTTCTCCTAGAACCACCCCTCCCAGTTTTTGTTCTTTTTAAGCTATTCAAATCATTAAACTTTAAAAAATATATGCAGTAAGTATGTTGGATATAAATAATTTTTAACGTAGATAACTTTTCAAATAACCGAACTCTTTTATAAATCAGCTGTCAGAGATAGAAATTAGTAAAAGAGGTGCAAACAGGGGGAATGGGGTATAAAACACCTCTAGGTGTACAAGAAAAATTATCTAAAAAGTAATTTTAATTCTGTCTTTTATTTTATATATTCTTCAAATTTGTAATAATTATAATTTCATCTCGTAATTTAATGGTCCTTGAAGTATTCCCCTGCCCCTATTGTTCTCTTTGCTACAAATCATAAAACTTGAAAAACATAATATGTTATAAGCATGTTGGATACAGACAATTTTTAAGACGTATATACTTTTCATATAACCAAATTTTTTAATAATTCAGCTGCCCGAAATCGAAATTAGTAAAAAGGTGCACCCTGGGGGTCAGGGGTATGAAACACCTTTAGGTATACAAGAAAATGATCTAAAAAGTAATTTTAATTGTACATTTTGTTTTTCTAATTTGTAATATTGTATGTAATTGCAATCTTGTGATTTAACAGTCCTTGGAGTATTCCCCAGCCCTCTCCCTATTTTTTCTTTGCCAAGCTATACAAATTATAAAACTTGAAAAAACATAATATACTAAAAGCATGTTGGATACTGACAATTTTTGACGTAAATAACTTTTCAAATAACCAAACTGCTTATTATTAATATTAGATGCAAACTAAGGGGGTATGAAACACCCTCTAGGTATACAAGAAAAATTATTTAAAAAATTTTAATTCTGTATTATATTTTTATTAATTTTTCAAATTTGTAATAATTGTAATTGCATCTCGTGATTTCACTGTCTTTGGGTTATCCTCTAGACCCCCCCCCCGTTTTGTTTTTCTAAGCTATTCATATCATTAAACTTTAAAGAACATCATGCTGTAAGTATGTTGGATATAAATAATTTCTAACGTAGATAATTTTCAAATAAACAAAACTTTTCATAAATCAGCTGCCCGAGATAGACATGATTAAAACAGGTGCAAACCGGGGTCTGGGGGTATACGGAGTACCCCAGGTAGACACTAAAATTGATTTACTTAAATTTTGCCATGTTTACATTTACTTTTCAATAGTTTAACAATTATAAGTACATCTCGTGTTTTATTTTTCCTGGGGAAACCCTCGGTTATAATATGTTTGCTTTTACGGCTTTAATTCCTGACAGAACTTATCAAAATAACACTGTGTAACTCCAAGCTTTCGTGTATTAAAATTTTTAGATTTGAATTCACTCTATAGATGCGATGTGAATACACAGACAGAATGAAAAAGTCTGGGGGCGGGGGAAACTAAACTAACGTTGCGTTATAATTTGCCCCAAAACCTCATGTGCCCTTTGTGACACCTTAAATTAAAGGTCTGTTAAAATGCTATCTATTTACGACAAAAAAATATGAAAATCTATAGATTAGTTTTCGAAAAATTACCGAAAAGCTATTTTATAGTGTAATTCAGCATGCTTTTAGTTTTTTTACCATTGAATCCCTTTTAGGATTACCAAATAAAGATGTCGATCTTTGATGTTTTTCAAGTCAATGATTCTCATTTTTACCCTCCAAGAGCAAGTTCAGTGAGCCAAAACAAAATTGATTTAAATAAAAATTTGATCCAAAACTCTAACAAAACAGGGATTACGCTGTCGAACCAATGAGAATGATTGTTTACCTTGTTTGATATATTAACTCAGGGGGGTCCGCCAACGTTACGTGCCCTCCAAAGCAGAGATATCGTAAAATAATTCGTAGTTTAAAATGCCTGTTTACAGTTTTCTCTTCTCCAATAATGCTTTTTATTCTAAAAAGTTTTATTTACGCATTTTGCTCCCACTACGAACAGTCCAAGCTCTCCAAACTGTGGCCTAAATAGGTCAAGTTTGCTGTACAACCAAGTGGCTCAGTAATGGCGAAACTTCAGCATAAGTTATCCCTACAATATGCTATTAACTGAAAGGTTAATTACATGTTTCGATATCTTCAGGTTAAAATATTTTGAGAAGTTACAAAAATTCTTCACACGAAATTGATGTTGTTTCCAGTTTTTCACTTGATCAATAAATTTAGCTTGACTTTGATGACTTTTCGTCCGAAGCGATAACCAAGTTTATTGTGTGTACGATCGATTATAGTAAATTTTCCAAAAATGTGAATCAGGAAACCGCTTATTGCTTAGGCGAGAGATACCATCAGACGTTGGTAGGTATGTGCGTACCTATGGGTTTTTGGAAAAGTTACCGTAAAAACTAGGTGACTAAGTGCATTCTAAACGGAAATAGCTCAATATGGACACAAAATTACACCACGTTATTTATTAATAAATGATTTTATTGCTATACTGTCACAATCATGGAGCAATGACTTGGTATGTAGGTACCATAAACACTCTCACACGGATCGTGTGATGTTGCCGCATTATTGAGGATATTAGGTGTAAAAATTCAAATTGCTCGTCCCGATATTATGTGTTTATAATTATAAGAATGCTATCTTTATTGTCCCCCATTTGAATAATAAAAAATATTTAACTTGTCGCTCTTTATCCGTACAATTCGAAAAAGCATCGAGATAATTTTTTAATAATTAACAATGTCGAGGTCATTTTTTCCTTCCAACAATTCCAACTCATTGCAATAATTTAGATCGTGCATACCTTTTCATTTTGTAACGGGAAATTGCAAGGACAATCATTAATTTTAAATATTTAATATTATAAAGAAATTGTTTTGATCGACGATTAGATCAAAAAAGTTTCTTCCTTTCGACTTAATTGAAATATCATTAATCAACGATCAAGATAAAAAATCTGAAAATTATTAATACGTCCATTTTTGCCTATTTCTTCTCCTGACAGTTGCTTACGATCCCGTCACTTCCTCGGCTTTGCACATTAATAATTTTTCAATTCAAAGAAGCTCTCAAGACGTACAATCCACTTCAAACCGAAAAAAAGATGACCATCACGACAAGCAGCAGCAGTAAAGATCGTACCGAGCCGGTTCAAAAAGTAAAACCTTCACAGTTGGTTGAGAAATCGAAACTCAATTAACTGGAGCAACAAATTTTATTAATAAAATTTCACCATGTCATATATTATTATTACATCGCAATAGAAATTTAAATAAATTTCCTGTCCAAATACCGGATATTTCGTTTTTAAGTGGTTCCCGATTCCAACTATTCCCATGCTACGCCGACATTACACACATCGTTAATTTTATTTTCGGAAAATGAAGGATTAATTCGCTGCATTGAGTAAAATACGCAATAAACGCTTTGCGGAAAAAATCAAATCCATATTAGGAAGCTTGTCAAGCAACTCCGCACTATCTGGCTTTAAAAATTTTTATTAAATTATTCAAATGCTTTAAACGTTTTATATTCGATTATAATTATTGTAACGGTGTAATGGAAGAAGATAACAGTAGAAAATAATCTTGATTCAATAATTCATCTTTTATGTTGGGATTATGCGACGTTTTCGATAAGAATTATTTCACAAAACTAAATAACATCTTTGCGAAATAAATAAAAAGAATGTAATAGAAGAACTTCGCGTGGGAGAGCTTAAAATACGCTTTTGGGTTCTTTTGCAAATACCTTCGTTATTATCGGTGTCATCAAAAAATGTTAAGAGAGCAATTTCATAGAGCTTCATATTCCGAATAAAATGCTCTATTAATTTTTAAAATACAATCAAAAATAAGGAAGTTATCTAGGAACGAATCCTTCGCGGCATGACAATTGCCAGATTTGAACTGGAAATTTCTGTAACTGCGAGAATTAATTTTGTCAAACCCACAATTTCATTCACAGGATTTTTTAATCTAGCGAAAAATGAAAGTTAAAGAAACTAAAAGTAAAATTAAAAACAATAATAATAACGGTAAAAATAAACGAGTCTGAAATATTTTGTCTATATTATATATATCAATGTTACGTAAATTGTAGAAAACACCTGACGTTTTAAGATTTCTTCACTTATTGTTAATTTGATTAAAAAGTATTGAGATATACATTTTTTGCAACGTAAAATTACGAATAAAATACTTCTTTAATTTTTAAAATCCAAGAAACACGAAAACGTTTAAAGAATACGACAAATAACAAAAATATGAAAACAGAAATTTTTGCAACGGAAAATTTCAAATAGAATAGTTCTTTAATTTATGAAATCCAATGAAAAATAAGCAAGTTATGGAGGAAACACGATAAATATTAGAGAACACGATAAATCAAAATAATTACGCTATTCCAATAACTCCCTTAGTGTTAACTTGATCAAAAATATCAGGATATATATTTTTGTAGCGCAAAATTGTAAATAAAATACTGTTTTGATTTATAAAATCTAATGAAAACCAAGCAAGATATCAAAAAAACACGAAAAACGCTTAAAGATTGCGATAAATCAGAATAATTACGCTGTCCCAATAACTCGCTTAGTGTTAACTTGATCAAAAACTACCAAGACATAAATTTTGTGCAGGGAAAAATTGTAAATAAAATACTTTTTGATTTATAAAATCTAATAAAACTAAGCAAGATATCAAAAACACGAATAACGCTTAAACAATGCGATAAATCAAAACAATTCCGATGTTCCAATAACTCGCTTAATGTTAACTTGATTAAAACTACCAAGACATCAATTTTTGTAGCACAAAATTGTAAATTGAATAATCTTTTTATTTATAAAATGTAATGAAAACCAAGCAAGCTATCAAAAACACGAAAAACGCTTAAAGATTGCGATAAATCAAAATAATTACGCGGTTCCAATAACTCGCTTAGTGTTAACTTGATCAAAAACTACCAAAACATAAATTTTTGTAGCGTAAAATTGCAAATAGAATACTTTTTTAATTTGTAAAATCCAATAAAAACCAAGCAAGATATCAAAAAAAAACACGAAAAACGCTTAAAGATTGCGATAAATCAGAATAATTACGCTGTTCCAATAACTCGCTTAGTGTTAACTTGATTTAAAAATACCAAGACAAAAATTTTTTGTAGCACAAAATTGCTCATATAATACTTTTTAATTTATAAAATCCAATGAAAACTAACCAAAATATCAAAAAAACACGAAAACGCTTAAAGAAGACGATAAATCAAAATAATTGAGCTGTTCCAATAACTCGCTTATTGTTAACTTGATCAAAAAATACAAAGATAGAAATTTTTGTAGCCCAAAATTGCAAATAAAATACTTTTTCAATTTGTAAAATCCATTAAAACTAAGCAAGTTATCGAGAAAACACGAAAAACATTAAAGAATACGATAATCAAAATAATTGCGCTGGTTCAATAACTCACTTATTGTTAACTTGATCAAAAATACCAAGACAGAGATTTTTGTAGCACAAAATTGCTCATATAATACTTTTAATTTATAAAATCCAATAAAACTAAGCTAATTATCAAAGAAAACACAAAAAAGGATACGACAAATTTAAAAATAATTATTCGCTGTTTCGTTAACTCTCTTATTGTCAACTTTGTTAAAAATACAAAATGCAACACAAAACTTCAAATAGAATACTTTTCTTTAATTTATAAAATCCAATAAAAACTAAGCAAGTTATCAAAAAAAAAACACGAAAAACACTTCAAGAAGGCGATAAATCAAAATAATTTCTCTGTTCCAATACCTTGATCAAAAATAATAATACAAAAATTTTTTCAACACAAGTATATGAACAGAATGCTTTTTTAATTTATAAAATCCAATGAAAATTAAGCAAGTTATCAAAAAAAACACGAAAGAATACGATAAATTATAATAATTACGCTGTTCCAACAACTCGCTTATTATTAATTTCATCAAAAATTTTGGGATATAAATTTTGTGTATAGCAAAATTATAAATAAAATTCTTCTTTAATTTATGAAATTCAGTGAAAACTAATCAAGTTATCAAACAAAACCAAAAACATACGACAATATAAAAAGTAATTTTGGCTGTTCCAATAACTCTGTTATGGTAAACATCATCAAAAATTACAAAGATATAAATTTTGAGCAGAATAAAATTACTAATAAAATGATTCTTTTGTTTATCAAATCCAATGAAAACAATGCAAGTTATCATAGAAAAACACGAAAACGGTTAAAAATATGACAAACAATAACTTGCGATAACTCGTTTATTGTTAACTTGGTCAAAAAATACCAAGACAGACTTTTTGTAGCATAAAATTATAAACAAAATTATTTTCTAATTTATAAAATCCATTGAAAACTAAGAAAGTTATTAAAGAAACACACACAAAATAGTAAACAAGATTGCTTTAGAACTTAACAAATAAAAATAAAATTAAATTAAGCTAATTAATGGTTAAACCATCGACTTTACAAAGAAATACTTGAAACAAAATTTGTGTAGAATATTATTCTAAAAAATTACAAACTTTTTTCTTTCTCAAATTTTCTGAATGGATCGTAGATTTTATCAAACAAAACAATAGTCGTGTACAATCGAGTTCTCTAGTTCTACATTTGGCATTCACCGTTGACGTATAATAGAATAAAAGAAAAATTCCCCGGAAAATTTAAAATTTTGTTTTTTAATTTACTCCACTAAAATAATATTATAAATTACTGACTGTTATTTTTAGTTTTTGTATGTAACTCTGTTATTATCATCTTTATTAAAAAATTATAAAATAGAAATTTTATGCATCTTAAAATTTCGAACAAAACGCACTTTTTATTTTCAAAATCGACGTTAAAATAAGGAAGTTATTGTGAAAAAAAGGAAGAAAAGCATTTCAGAATCGCGAATTTATTATTCAATTTGTGTTTTAAATAACTCCGTTAATATTAACTTGATCGAAAAAGACACAAATTTTATGTATCTTAGAAATTGTTGTTCAGTTTTTTAAAATTTCACTAAAAATTAAAAAGTTTTTATTCTAAAAAAATTAAAAATTATAGAAAAAACCTCATCATAAATTATAAAATTAGCGGAAGTTAGTGATCAAAAATGTTTTATACAAAACTTGTGCAAAATTTGATGGTTCATAACTTGATTGGTAAAAATTTTGACCAAATAAAGCCCCTTTTTGCGTAAGTTCACAAAACCGTTTGAGAAGTTGATTTTTTTACATAACTCTTTTGTTATCAATTTTAACAAAATATATTAAAACATTAACTTTGTAGATCTTAAAATTACGAATAAACAACACTTTGAATTTTCAAAATCTACTGGAAAATAGAGAAGTTATCGCGCTAAATCATTGGCTCTATGAGGTATATTAATTTAAAAAAAATGTGCGAAGGAACTTGATTGTAATTTTCAAGTTGGAAAATTAATTGCAGAGTCACAGATTTATTAGTTAATTTGCTTGTTAAAAATAACTCCGTTAATATTGACATAAATATTATAAAACTTAAAATTCCTCATAAGTTTTTTGAAATTCCACTTTTTATTCTATAACAAGAAACGAAAAACCGCATCGTAAAGTATAAAAGTAGCGGAAGCAGGTAAACCGTCAGTGTGATCAAAAAATATTTAAGACAAAATTTGTGCACAATTTAAAGCTCTATAAATTTATTTTTATAGTCATTAGCCGAATAAAGCTTCGTTTTGGCGTTAAGTGCAAAAAACCGTTAGAATCTAGATGAAATTTGCCATTATAACGAAGTTATCAAGAAAAAATATCAAAATATTGAAGAATTTTTATTAATTTTGCAGAAAGGAAATATTCTATCAAAGAAAACATAGGGAAAATGCACAAAATCCAAGTGCATGATTCAGAGACGTTGTTTGAAGCCGCGACCTTATCTGCCGTGTAAAATAATCGCATAACTTGCTTATTTTTCACCGAATTAAAAAAAAAATAACCGCATTATATTTAAAATTTCACGTTCTACAAGATTACCCTTCTGGAATTTTTTGATAAAGCAAACAATAACGGAGCTATTTTACAAAAAAGGCAGACAAAAAAAAATTATTGATCGAGCGATTTCCCCGAGTTTTTATATAAATCGTGAAACTTTCGAAATTTCAAGTGCACTAAAGGTATTTCACGTTTTCGAAAGTACCCACGGTGTATTTAATTAAAACAATTAATTGATGGCAAGTGCAATAAATATGATAATACAATCGCCGGGCCGGTCGGCATTTTTCTGAAATGTTGGTTAAATGTCGGAAACGTAGGTTTAGCGACCAACGGTCCGTGAAAATCTCATGCTATTTACACTATTACACGCTTTTTACCGTCTAATTATCACGAGCTTCGTGTTTTCTGGTAAATTTAATTTGAACCTCCCTCGTAGCCGAGAACACCGAGCGGCGGCGGCACATCAATCAAGCGAGGCTGTTTTAAAATTTAATAAAAAAAAACTCAATGAAAGTTAATAAAAAGGTAAATAAGAAAGTAGCACTTGAGATTATCAGATTAACGGGCCGATGGATGGTAATTATGTACCGGGGTGTTGAGCAGGTTAGGGAACTTGCGGTGATCCAAAAATGGAAAACAAATTAAATGCAGGTTAATTTAAATAACAGCAACAAGGAAGTGTAAATTTGGTCGATATACAAGGTAAAGCACATTTTGTACTTAATGGAACATAATGTCATGGTTATTTTTTACATCGGCAATAAATTTTTATGTTTTCGTATTTTGTCAGCGCATCAAGGTTAACCCGCTAACCCCTAAGCGCTCTCTGAGCAACCGCCAACCCCTAACGCGAATTGAACCAATGGAAATAACCGACGAATTATCGTTGAGACCAATAATAATTATTGGCTTGGTGGCAGCGAAACTGCGGCCTTAAAATAAAGATAAACAAATTGCGGTGAGATCCTCGGGGAGTTTTATGGATTGATTAGAAATAATATCTCACCTTGCACATATTTGCCAATCTTAAACACTGATAAAAATAGCTTACAATGTTTGCTGATAAGTCACACATAAATAAATAAAAATAAAAATTGTAGAGAAACAAGTCGAACCGATCGATTTCTGTTTTAAATTCGATTTTTATGCAAATGGAAGTGAGTTAACAATAATAAAAATTTTAAATGGAGAAAGATCTTGTGTTGAATTAAAAGAGAACCCGCTGGGAAGGTGTAGGAACCCCAATTTAGTTCTACAGTTATTCATATAAAGGTCTTGTTGCCCGCTGGAGACTTCTCTCGAACATTTTTTGTTCTCGCTTCGAGAAAGGAAGACTTTTTAATTTGATTATTTTTGGGTTTTGCACGAACGAAGATGGGTGGTAGCATGGCGGTTTGAAATGAAGATTTACCTGCATTTGTAACCAAGCGTCTAAAAATGGTTGCGAATAATTGTTTGGTGATGTACTCCAACAATCTCCTGGATGTGCGGGCACAATTTGATCGTCCGAACGGGATGGCGCCGATGGGGCAAGGCAACAAGTACCCGAATCCATAACCCCGAAGGGTCACCAACTCTCCAAAGCACCAGCAAGTTCCATTAACGTTTTTCACTACAAAATCCAAAAAGGACACACTGGAAGGCCAGAACAAAACTACATCACAAAACTTTTCTCTTCCAAAAAACGAGTCAAATGTGATCACAACAAACACTAAAACGTGCTCGGCTACAAAGTCCACCAATTCGAATGCAGATGAATGCGGACACTCAAACCGAATACAAATAAACTTATCACATTCAATTCACGCTGAATATGTTTATGTTAAGCATCCGTGCGTAACACAGTACACGATTCAATTTTAAATTTGCCAATCGGCGGAGGAGCTCAGGTTCATGGGGCACCGAGAGCGAATCACTTGGAGTTGAAAAATATCGCGCAAATTAAAAAAAAATCAAACGACCGCTTCCGGAAGGAACGCGTACGATGATCAAATTCATCCGATGAGGATAAATTGCTAAAATAAAATTGGCAAAAAATTTGTCACGTTATGGTAAATTTGCGTAATGGAATACCATGCGGTGGGTGTAACCGTTATTATTTAATACGTACTAACCAAGAGAACGGTTGCATGCGGACTAGAAACCAAAAGCTACATTCGTCGACGGTCAACAGGACTCAAGCTAAAGAAGTAACGAAGAGATAGTGACTCGAATCCTGCCGATTAGCTATGGTCGCGGTTAAACCATGAATCGAATATTATGAGAGCGCAAGCGTTTCGACGCCCACGACACGCGACTACGTCTAATGAAATGATAGATTTTGTGATGGAGGTTTATCGATTTTACGCTTTTTTAACAAAATTTTAACCAAATACAAATGCGTCGCAGCATCGCTCGACTACGATCCGATCCAAGTGGGTTACAAACATGACCCAGCGTTTAAATCTCCAAAAGTGAACCACCTGTAATTCGACCTAAAACTTTCATTTTATCTGATACACAAATTTTTCTTTTTAAAGCCAACATTTTTACCTTTACTTTTGCCTCACGATAACCAGATTAAGGCGAGATTAAACATATTATCGACAGGGCAGGCTTTAGAATTGTTTCAAACATTCGTTTACCTCAAATCGAAGCAAATATTTGAACAAACACCGGATTGTTTCTGAACTTTTGCGCTAATCAAATTTTAAATTTTATAACTCACAAACGAAGCATCTCCAGGCACATTTAATTCATAACTTTGTTAACATACAAAGTTGGATCCAGTATTTCAAAACTGTCCCATCTTAAACTCAAACATGCAATAAATCGTTTATTTTGTATTTCCGGTTTTTGCCTACAACGAATAAGAATTAAAATGATAGTAATCGAAAGGGATCATTTTTCCGCGTCCGAGGATACCCAACACTTAATATTTGTTTACTAAAAAAATTTAATCTGTAATTTGTAGGCGATTATTTTTCACCCCAAACCACGTAATTCAAAAAGTTCTTAAATTATTTTTACAGTTTTAACGTTTAACGGACGTTTGTCGTTAAAATTAAATTAATAATAAAGGTGCAACCTCTAGATCTGCAAAGACAGAGACCTTCTGGTTGCAAAGACCTATTCCCCGCACGTACCGGTTTGTACATGTTTAAATTGCGTTATTATTATATGTTTTGATTATTATTAGAATAAAAGAATTCGTAAAGTGGGTGGCTTGATTCACCATAACAACAGCCAATATAATTTTGAATAAAAGAAATAAACTGCATAGAAATATGGGTCATGGGGGTATTAAATGAAATATCCGCTGTGCCCTAGTATGAGACAAAATAATCAACATTTAAATTTATTACGAAGTTTTATGACACATCTTTACTTTTTTAGGGAATGACAACATACTTTGGGGGTATGGAATACCCCCCAGACCCCCAGTCTATGCAGCTAAATTTTTAAAATGTTAAATACTCCTCAGTAGCGAGTAGTAGACCATTTAAAATTTAAAAATAATGAAAATACTTTAATTGGTTTTTAAATAATGACATATACACTGGGGGGTGTTCTATATCCCCCCACAGCCACGATTTATAGAGTAAATTTTTTTAATATGAGATACCCACAGTGTCTCAGCGAAAAGAATAACATCCAAACTCCAAAATTATGCAAATTTTTTAAGAATGATGACATTTACCAACTATTGAGTAGTCCATAACCCCACACCCTCCAGTCTATGTAATTAATTTTTAAAATGTGAAATACCCTTCTGCAGATCAGTAGCAAAAAGTAGGCCATTCCAATTTTAAAAGTATGCAGAATATTTAATTTTTCAAAATAGTGAGATAAACTGGGGATGATTCGCATCCTCCAGACCCCGATCTATGAAGTTAATTTATATAGTATGAAGTGCCCCCAGTATCTCAGTAGCGAGCAGACAAACATCCGAATTTTAAAAATGATACAAAATTTTTTTTTAAATGATGATGTCTATTGTGGAATATTCCATACCCCCAAACCCTTCAGCCAATGCAATTAATTTTTAAAATATGAAATACCCCACTGTGTAGATTAGTCGCAGGAGTAGACAATTAAAAGTTTAAAATCATGTAGAGGTTTTCATTCTTTTTTGAGAAATAATGACATATACTGGGGATGATTCATATCCCCCCCTAGACCCCCATCTATAAAGTTCATTATTATAATATAAAATACCTCATAGTATCTCAGTCGCAAAAAGCGAAGAACATTTAAAGTTTAAAAATGATCAGAAACTTTAATTTTTGATAAAAAATTTTTTGCTGGGGAGGTATTCTATACCCTACTTTATTCTATGCCTCAGACCTCCGGTCTATAGGTCACTTTTAAAATATAAAATATCCCACCGCACCAGAAAGTAACAGGAAGAAGAACTTTCAAATGTAAAATTATGCAGAAGTTTTATAATATTTTCAGTTTTCTTGAAAATGGTAACATATATTGGGGATATTATACTCACAAACCCCGATTTATGCAGTTAATTTTTAAATATGAAATACCCCACAATACCCCGGCATGGAAAAGCACAACAACCAAAATTTAAAACTTATGCAAAAGTTTAAATTTTTTGAAAATAATGACATTCCCCCCAGACCCCCAATGTATAAAACCAAAATAATTTTAAAAATACTCGACAGTATTTCAGTTGTAAAAAGCAAAACATACAAAGTGTAAACATTATGCAAAATTTTTATTATATTCTTCAGTTTTCTCAGAAATGAGATATAGTGGGTAAAGGGGGGAGGAAGGAGTTATTCTCCACAAACCCCGACTTATGCAGTTAATTTTAAATATGATATGCGCCAGCAGGTAGAAGCACAACATCCAAAGTTTAATAATTATGCAAAAGTTTTAATTTTTTGAAAATTATGACATCTTCCACAGGCCCCCAATCATTAATAATTTAAAAATAGCATAGCATTCCAGTTATGAGAAAAAAAACTATCAAAATGTAAAATATTAAAATAGTTTTATGATACTCTTCAGTTTTCTTATTAACAATGACATATGAAATGGGGGTATACTCCACAATCGCCGATTTATGCAGTTAATTTTTTTAACTATGAAATACCCTTTAATACCCCAGCAGCGAGAAGTTTAACATCCAAGCAAAGTTTAAAAGTTATGCAGTAGCTTTAATTTTTTAACAATAATAACATCCCCCTAGACCCCAATTTATAAAGTTAATTTCAATTTTAAAAATTTAAATAATTTTAAAAATAGCTCACAATAGCCAAAAATTCAAAGTATAAAAATTATGCAGAAGTTTTATGATACTCTTTAGTTTTCTTGGAAATAATGACATATATGTATTGGGGAGGGCGGGGTATACTCCACAAATTTTACTCCTCTAATTTTAAAAATTGAAATAATTTGAAAAATACCTCACAGTAGCAAAGCATTCGAAGTGTAAAAAGTATGCAGAATTTTTATAATACTCTTCAGTTTTTTTGCAAATAATGACATATTGGATTGAGGAAGGAGGTTACTCGTAAACCTCCTGTTTATGCAATTAATTTTTAAGTATGTAATACCCACAGTTCCACAGTAGCAAGTGATAAAATATCCAAACTTTAATAATTGAGCGGAATATTTTTTGAGAATGATGATATTATATACTGTGAAGTATTCCATACCCCCCCGACCCCCCGCTTTATAAGGTTACTTTTTTAATTATAAAATACCCCATACTCACCCAGTAGCGGGAGCAGAACATCCAAAGTTTAAAATTATGTAGATGCTTTAAATTTTTCTTGTGAACGATGACGTACATATACTGGCGATTATTCCATTTCCCCAGATCCCCAAACCCCGGACTCCTTTTATATTCTGTTGTGACAAATCCCGACCAAAGCTATTATGAGCTTTAATATTATTGATAAGTTTATAATTCACAAATGGTTTAGTTAAACTGTTAACTTGCATTAGCGTTAATATAAGCATTTTAATGTAATAAATCAAGTTAAATTAAATGAATATTATTTTTAGTAGTATGTAAATTGAAAAGAGTTATATTAGCAGGACGAAAATAAAGCGGGGAAGAGAATTAAATTTATTTAATTTTTAATTTTAAATACAAATTATAGTTTCGAGGAAAAACTCGCAGGAAAGAAAATATACGGAAAAGCTGACTTTGACTAACCGATGAATGTCGATTCCTCAATATTTTCATTTACTTTCCCATATATTTTCATCCGTAACGAAAGGAGCAACAAACTTCAAAAAAATGGGGAGATCCTAGATTTTTCATAATGGAAATTTAATAGAAAAAATTAAGCATGCAGTAATATTGCATCACCTAAAAGATACACAATATTTTTGATGTCCTGAGGGTAACTTCATACCTCCCAGACCCCGGCTGTAGGAATTTGAGCTACCATCTAATTTTTTTCATTGTTATTCTTTCTTGGTTCGAATCAATATTTTCTTCATATTTGTGGAAGTGTTCAAGCCCCCCTCCCGTTCTCTCTGGTTTCATTTAAAATGAAAAACTCTTAGCTCATCCTATTGCTGATTTTTCCTCATCTCCGACCTAAGGATTCCAAAGGATAACAAAGTGACAAGTTGAAGTTTTTCAAATAATTGAACTTAAATTGAAAAAACAATTACGCATGCTAACCGGGAAGCGACGCATCAATTGGAATTATTTGTGGCCTTCTATATGTACGAGATAAATTATTACAAAATCTGGTTCTGGAGACTCTCCTACCCTCTCTTCCATATATCCAGCAGAACTCTCGGTGGTATCCTGAAGCTTTTGCATAATTTTTAAAGGTTTAATGTTTTTAAATCTGAAATTGTTGCTTTGGAGACTCCCAGCTCCCAGGTCACTGCCTGATTTTCTATTGTTGACAAATTCTCGGATTCTTTCCCACATTTAAGAAAAAGAAAAGAGAATTAGGTTAACTCACACCGCAAAACTATGAAAAACTTGCTCTCTAAAAATAAACTCGTAAAACGACGACGAAAAACGAAATGAAGTGGACTGGCGAGAATCGGCAACCCTAACTTAAAAGGAATATTGAAGAAGTATAGGTGAGAGATCTGGCAAGAATTATTTATGTCCTCAAGATCTTCCTTCGAACGCTTAGGCCAGTGCACGTATGGAAATAACGTAGAATTGATAAAGAGCAAAAGAAACACCTGGTGAAAGACATTGAAGAGTCGAGACAAAGGCGAAAAAATTAAAGTGAAGGCAATAGGTACAAAGGAAAAGAAGAATAAAATGCATAAGCAAGAAAAACAACGCAAAATTATTTTGAATGTGTGATTAATTTATTATTTAATGTATTAATACACTATGAAGTTTTCACATGAGCCGAAAGTACCCATTCCATCTCTTGAGTCTGAGAATTTCATTTGACGAATTGAATTTGAAAAGTTGATTGAGTTCTTAGATAGACTCTCTTTGAGATCTCTTGCATGGAATCTCACTGTATTACCAAGTCTAAAAGTTTTTCCATGTCTAAAGGTGAGATACCATCACCAGAACCAGATGAGTTGCATTATTTGCCTGTCAATCTTTAGTAGGTTCCACAGTAGCAACGGAATTTTTGGCGGATGAATTTTCCAAGTGTGGTCCCATGGAAAATTATGGAAGCCATGGATATTTTCCCAAGTTCTTTCCTATATCCAGATTCCAACTCCGCACGAAGCTGGTTTTCGGAACAGACTTCTTTGGAGGTGAAGTTTCAGTCGAGTATTAGCCCACACTTCTCGTGGTTAAGACACCACGTTAAACTGTAAATATTATATTCTGATTCATTCCACGGATATAGGAGACCAGAACACCAACATGGCGCACTTTGGAGCAGAAAAATTTGCAGAAAATTACTGAAATTTTAGTGTTTGCAAAAACAAAATTCCAGCGGTACTCAAAAAATTGGTTTTTGAAATGAAGGATGGAAATCAAAGATTGCAACGTTACATAATAATCTCCAATGATGTGGTCAGACGTAATTGCTAACATCAACAAATTATTAGATTATGATTAATAGATAATTACAGAGGATTACGGAAAATTACCTTATCGGAGTGCTCGAAGTTAGAACAAATTTATTCAAAATTTAAAATTCCACGTTAAAAATAAGATTTGACCTCACTTGGTTAATTTGTGAATGCTACATCGTACAGGTGTGCATTTTAATATCGATCCCGTCGTCTTATCACTGACCTGGAAAAATTCCCACCTTTGTTATCATATCAATTTTGTGCAATAAAGTAAATAAATATTCTTAATATGTTTAATTATTATGGTGTAATTTAAAAATTAATTATATTAATGGTATGCGTGATAGTGACCGCAAGACCAAGTGACCATTAAGCGTGGGAGGGACAAGTTCGTTTGTTACCTGCCTTGAAATGCCAGAAAGGCCCCCTTATCCCTGAATGACCACTTCTCTCTTCTAAAACATCTGCCTTAAAACACTTTACTTTGCAGAACAAAACCATTATTGTACAATATTGAAGATAAATGTCTGCACACAACCGAAAAGTAAACAACCCAAATAAAATATCCTTCTTTAGTATCCTCCAACATTTCAATCGATTTTTTTTTTTTTTAGAAAGCTCGACCTGTCGATCACCCTTTTCGAGTTTCAAATTTTGAAGGAAACATCAAAACCACCGCTGATATAAAACGATGACACATTGCGATAATAAGCCTTATCAGGATTACGTTCGGACGTTCGAAATTTATCAACATAAAACAGCTAAAACTAACAAATATTTTCTTTAAACAGTGCAATTAAAAATGTTGAATTCTTGTTCCGGAAGTTCGTAGTCATCTCCGGACATTTCCAGTATTAGCTCGCAGCAAATATTTGTCCTGACATAGAATACTCGTATGTGTCATCTCCAATATTTACCTTTTTAATAAATTTTTATTCTCTTCTATTGTTACAGGTACAAGGGGTGAAGAATTTAAGGAAAAAGTTGGCAAACAAACGCAGAGGTATTTGCAAATTTTTGCATATTTCCATAATTTTTGTGATTTTAAATTCAATATTGGATTCAGTTTTTCCATTAATTACAATAATGAAGTTGCACAGTATAATTTTATCGTACATAATTTTCTATGAATAAAAGTCTTGGAATAATGAATAAAATTGCAATTCAATAAAATGATTTCATTGTAAAATTAACATTATTATTACTAGCTGCCCCAGCTATGTAGCGAAAAATTACAAATTAACTTTCATTATTTTCTGATCAATCTGTAAAATAGCGAAATATTTAAATAATAAATAATTTTAACTGTTCTTTATTATTTATAATGCAAATATATATTCTATTTCGAGTCCCATGAAGATGCCAGCATCTACAGTTGCCTCAGCTAGCTAGGAAACGTCAAAAATTACTTAAAGAACGAGAAAATAAGAACTTCGTATATTTTCAAAATATTTTAGGAATAAACACTTTCTGCTGTTTCTTCATATTTATTTTTTAAATAGGTATTTTTTCAAAACTCCAACAAGATCTCAGCACTCAGAATTACCTCAGCTAGCGAGGGAAATGTTCAAAAAAGTATTTGAAGAACAAGAAAATGAGAGCTTCGTATATTTTCGAAATATTTCAGTAAAACCACTTTATGCTGTTTCTTCGTATATATTTTTCAATTAGATATTTTTTCAAATCTCCAACAAGATCTCAGCACCCACAATTGTCTCAGCTAGCTAGTAAAATATTCAAAAAGTATTTCAAGAACACGAAAATGAAATCTTCGTATATTTTCAAAATATTTTAGTAAAAACCACTTTCTGCTGTTTCTTCGTATTTATTTTTCCTTAGATATTTTTTAAACCTCAAACAATATCTCAGCACCTACAGTTGCCTCAGCTAGCTAGGGAAATGTTCAAAAAGTATTTGAAGAACAAGAAAATAAGAACTTTGTATATTTTCAAAATATTTAAACAAAAACGTTTTAGATTCTTCATATTTATTTCCTAATTAGATATTTGTTTTGTATTCCACCAAGATTTTAGTATCCACAATTGCCTCAGGTAGCTAGTCAAATATTCAAGAAGGTATTTGAAGAACAAGAAAATGAGAACTTTGTATATTTTCAAAATATTTCAGTAAAACCACTTTCTGTTATTTCTTCATATTTCTTTTTAATTAAAGTTTTTTTCAAATCTCCAACAAGATCTCAGCATCCACAGTTGCCTCAGCTAGCTAGGAAATAATCAAAAAGTATTTGAAGAACGAGGAAATGAGAAGTTTGTATATTTTCAAAATATTTTAGCAATAAACACTTTCTGCTGTTTCTTCATATTTATTTTTTTTAAATTCAGCAAGATTTCAGCTTTCAGAGTTGCCTCAGCTAGCTAGCTAGGGCAATGTCCAAAAAATTACTTAAAGAACGAGAAAATAAGAACTTCGTAAATTTTAAAAATATTTCAGTATAAAACAATTTCTGTTTTTCTTCGTATTTATTCAATTTATTCAATTAGATATTTTTATTTCAAATTTTCAACAAGATCTCAGCATTGACGGTTGCGGTGACGGTGTTTGAAGAACAAGAAAATGAGAACTTCGTATATTTTCAAAATATTTCAATAAAAACCACTTTCTGCTATTTCTTCGTATTTATTTTTCAATTAAATATTTTTTTAAACTTCTAACAAGAGCTCAGCACTCACAGTTGCCTCAGATAGCTAGAAAAATATTCCAAAAGTATTTGAAGAACAAGAAAATGAGATCTTTGCATATTTTCAAAATATTTTAACACTAAAACACTTTCAAGGGTTCTTCATATTTATTTTCTAAATAAATATTTTTTTTAATTTCCAGCAAGATTCCAGTATTCACAATTGCTTCAGGTAGCTAGTCAAATGTTCAAGAAAGTATTTAAAGAACAAGAAAAAGAGAACTTTGTATATTTTCAAAATATTTCAATAAAACACTTTTGCTATTTCTTTCATATTTATTTTTCAATAGTAATTTTTTAATTTTCACAAGATTCCAGTATCCACATTGCCTCAGTTTAGCTACAAAAATGTTCAAAAAAGTATTTGAAAAACGAGCAAACGAGAACTTTGTACATTTTAAAAATATTTAACATTAAAACACTTTTTGTTTCTTCTATTTATTTTTCAAATAACAAATTTTTTAATTCTCAGCAAGATTCCAGCATCCTTACTTGCCTCAGTTAGCTACAAAATGTTCAAAAAAGTATTTGAAAAACAAGAAAACGAGAACTTTGTACATTTTAAAAATATTTAAACATTAAAACACTTTTGGTGTTTCTTCTTATTTATTTTTCAAATAAATTTTTTAATTCTCAGCAAGATTCAGCATCCACGGTTGCCTCAGTTAGCTAGTAAAATGTTCAAAAAGTATTTGAAAAACGAGCAAATGAGAACTTTGTACATTTTCAAAATATTTAAACAATAAAACACTTTTTGGTGTTTCTTCTATTTATTTTTAAATAATTTTTTTTAATTCTCAGCTAGATTTCAGCATCCACAGTTGCCTCAGCTAGCTAGGAAAATGTTCAAAAGTATTTGAAGAACAGCAAATGAAAACTTCGTACATTTTCAAAGTATTTAAACAATAAAACACTTTTGTGTTTCTTCATATTTATTTTTTAAATAAATATTTTTTTAAATCCAGCAAGTTTCCTGCATCCAGGGTTGCCTCAGCTAGCTAGAAAAATGTTCAAAAAAGTATTTGAAGAACGAGCAATGAGAACTTTGTACATTTTCAAAATATTTAAACAATAAAACACTTTTTGGTGTTTTTTCATATTAATTTTCCAAATAGATATTTTTTTAAATTACCAGAAAGATTCCAGCATCCACAGTTCCCCAGCTAGCTACGGAAATGTCAAAAAGTTGTTTGAAGAGCTAATAAATGAGAACTTCGTACATTTTCAAAATATTTATCACAAAAACACTTTTGATGTTTCTTCATATTATTTTTAAATTTGATATGTTTTTAAAATTCCCAGCAAGATTCCAGCATCCACAGTTCCTCAGCTAGCTACGAAAATGTAAAAAAGTTGTTTGAAGAGCTAATAAATGAGAACTTCGTAATTTTCAAAATATTAATACAAAAACACTTTTGATGTTTCTTCATATTCATTTTTAAATTGATAATTTTTTAATTTCAGCAAGATTCCAGCATCCACAGTTCCTCAGTTAGCTACGAAAATGTCAAAAGTTGTTTGAAGAGCTAATAAATGAGAACTTGTACATTTTCAAAATATTATCGACAAAACACATTTTGATGTTTCTTCATATTCATTTTTAAATTGATATTTTTTTAATTTCCAGCAAGATTCCAGCATCCAGTTCCTCAGTAGCTACGAAAATGTCAAAAAGTTGTTTGAAGAGCAATAAATGAGAACTTTGTACATTTTCAAAATATTATCACAAAACACATTTTGATGTTTCTTCATATTCATTTTTAAATTGATATTTTTTTAATTTCCAGCAAGATTCCAGCATCCACAGTTCCCAGTTAGCTACGAAAATGTCAAAAAGTTGTTTGAAGAGCTAATAAATGAGAACTTGTAATTTTCAAAATATTATCAACATAAAACACATTTTGATGTTTCTTCATATTCATTTTGTAAATTTGATATGTTTTTAAAATTCCCAGCAAGATTCCAGCATCCACAGTTCCGCAGTTAGCTACGAAAATGTCAAAAAGTTGTTTGAAGAGCTAATAAATGAGAACTTCGTAATTTTCAAAATACTTATCGACAAAACACATTTTGATGTTTCTTCATATTCATTTTTAAATTGATATATTTTATTAATTTCCAGCAAGATTCCAGCATCCACAGTTCCGCAGCTAGCTACGAAAATGTCAAAAATTGTTTGAAGAGCTAATAAATGAGACCTTCGTAATTTTCAAAATATTTATCGACAAAACACATTTTGGTGTTTTTTCATATTAATTTTTTAAATAGATATTTTTTTAATTCCCAGCAAGATTCCAGTATCCACAGTTCCCGTAGCTAGCTACGGAAATGTCAAAAAGTTGTTTGAAGAACTAGTAAATGAGAACTTTGTAATTTTCCAAATATTTAACAATGAAACACATTTTAGTGTTTCTTCATATTTATTTTTTAAATAGATATTTTTTTAAATTATCAGCCAGATTCCAGCATCTTCAATTGCCTCAGCTAGCTAGGAAAATGTTCAGAAAAGTATTTGACAAACGAGCAAATGAGCACTTCGTACGTTTTAAACAATAAAAACACTTTTGATGTTTCTTCATATTAATGAAGATATTAATTAGATATTATTATAATTATTGATTAGATTTTTTTTAAATTCCCAGCAAGATGCCAGCATCCAGTGTCCTCAGCTAGGAAATGTTGTAAGGCCGATAATAGGTAAATTTTCCGGTGCTCTCAGAGGTTTTTCCATAATGTCACCTAAAGCTATTTCACATAATAAATAAATAAAAGCCATTCATTCAAGATTAATAGTATTTCTTATTTAAAAAAAATAAATAAAAAATCGCGATTTCATAAAAAATGTGACACTTTTCGTTCTCGAATCGTTATGTACTGTTTTACTGTGATTTACAGCATATTTATTTCCAGTAAGGTTTTTCTTGTTTTTGATTATTTTTGGCGCAGTCTTGCAGTACAACTATTTTTATGATTTTAAACAGTTAAAAGTCACTGCGAACGGGGGTTTGATGATGGTCTGCGTCTGGACGTTTTTGATTGTTTCCTTGGAGAAACGGATAAACGAAGCTCTTAACGATCATTTATTGCTTAAATTCAAATAAAATAATATTTATTTATTTCGTATAATTATAATTGATGTGTTTTCTTTGAACGGATTGTAATTTTGTCGGTTTGTGCTGATCGTTGCCATCAGTGCAATACTTAAAGTTTGTTCCACATAATTCACAATTATCCGATTATGTTTGGTTATTATGGTGTAAATACTACCATACATGCTGACTTTTATTATGGTGTCTTTTTCAATAAGGCATTGTAACCTCAACAATATGAAAGAAAAATTATGGAAGTGGTTTGCAATTCTTCGTCATAATTCCTGTTGATAATCAATGATATGTGATTTTCTCTGGCATCGACAAAGCTTGACTTGCTAAAAATCGGGGCACGTTGAAGTAAATCGTCGGATTTGAAAGAATTTGCACGATTAATTTTCTAAACAATCCATCATCATGCTTTTATGGTCGAATCGAACTTTCTAATATAAATCATAATAGCACCTTTAGATAAGAATAAAAGGTATAAATCTATTGAAACTGCTACCAGTACTTTAATGCGTAGGTAGGCGCCCGAGATACTCGGTTCATTTACTCCAGCCAGTTTATCCGATTATTGTAAACACTCACCTTTTTTTCTAAAAGGCAATCTGGTGTCTTTGTTAAAATTAATCGTAACTGAAAAATGATAACTAAATCCCCATTGTGAGATCAATGAGAAGTTAGTGGATGTAGCTGCTGCAGGAGGCTATCTTGATCGAAGCGAGCTTTAGTGTGACAGTTTGAGATCAGAATGGCCTATACTACAAGAATATAAGAATGCCTACTGAAGATATTCAACGTCAGATTTGGATAATGACCGTGCAATTTGTTGCAGAAACGAATACAAACCTCACAATAATGAAATTGAGAAGCTTACGGTGACACTTCCAATTTATAATATTGGATTTATTTTCGGTCAAGTTAAAAGTTACGTAATTATCCACAGGAAATACGACACAATGGCTTCATTTTTTAATGAAGTCATCCGTTTAAAAAAAATCATTTGTTGCACCATTACAGGTCATTGCGCATTAGATGTTGCGCAAGCATAGGCAATAATAAAACTCTAATTTATCAATGTCGGTATCATTATTCGATAATTTAATGCGGAAATCGCATTTTTATAGCCTCATTTTCAAAATTAAAATTGAAGCTCAATCTTTTGAATTTTTTACGATATGCTAATTTTGTCGGTCGGATCTTTTACGACAAATTAAAGTTTCTATTTTGGTTTTTTTTACTGCATCGACTTAAAATTTTTATTATTCTTATTTGAAACGGAATAATTGGGTCACAATTTTAACGGAAGTAAACAAATACTTCTCGAGAAAAATTATATAATGCATTGAAACCACAAAAAACGTAGGGGAAAAGTAGCTACCCTGAGGCTACGCCTCTGTACTTGTATGAAAAATACTAGAAATCATTATAAAATCTGAAAACGAAAATTGGGCTTTTCATACCAAAAGAAGGCATTAGGTTCTCCATATCCCAGAAAGTGAATTTTTTTTATTAATTAAAACGAAATCCACACCAAGAATTGCGATTGGTTTTCAAAACCTTTAAAGGGGATAATCTTAACCTGATTCCAAGGGGAAAAAGGACGTTAATGCAAAGATAGTCAGAACCAGAATCATATGGACTTGCAGAAATTTTGACAAAATCGTTCAAAACACTTTTTGGACTAGATGACTTCCAACCAACCTCCCCCAGATCTATGAAGAAAATACCAAATGGACACCAAGAGGTTTGGCTGCCAAAGCGAAAATGGAGTTACAAAAAACAACACCGCACCCAATAACTAGCAAACCTAAAATGGAAGTAACATTGAACATTCCATTTTTCTCCGAGATGAAGCTTGCGACGGCAATAGACAAATTACAGTCAGAATTATTGCTGTCAACGTTTTACCAGATTCTGAAAAACGGTGAATATCTCAGCAGCTGGAAAGCTGCTCCCTTCTTAAATTGAAGTGTATTCTTGTTGATTAAGGCAATGGAAAAGAGCTATGTCAATCCGTAATTCCCTATTTATTTTTGGATGAAAAAAAATGCGAAGAAATAAAAGCAAAACTGAATGCTGTCATATCAAACCAATCAAAACAATGCATTGCCAAGAAGGCAAAGACGGACCCAACAGCTGGAGAGATCATGGTCACGAAGTTTTTGGGGATTTAAAAGGAATAATCCTTATGGACTTTTTGCAGAATGGAAGAACGATCACGGATCAGTACTACAGTGAAATATTGGACCGATTTGTTAAAAAATTGATTGAGAAACGGCATAACTTGACTAAAAAGTGCTGTTGGACGACGCCAAATTGCATAAACAGATTCTGATCTTCTGCGATCCCTTTTCTATTTCCCAACATAAAACCCAGGCCCATAGCCGAAATGTTATAAAAACTCTGTACTTTCAAGTTGGAAAATTATAAAAGTGTAAAAAATGAAATTCTAGCTACGGGCCTGATAAAACCATAACTTGGGGGGAAAATCAGCTCAAACGAGGAGATTATCGCCAAGACAGAAGCGTATTTTAAAGAGTTTGACAAATTGTATTTTTGGAGGAGTTAAAGAAATACCAGAAACGTTGGGAAAAATGTATCAACCGAAAAGAAGATTACGTAGAAAAATAAAAAAATTATAAAAAAGTTGTATATCGCAAAATTAAAAATATAATGCGGCAAAGAAGACGACAGCAACAGACGAAAATCGACAATTTAAAAATATCCGATGACCGGAACATATCTACTTATGCGGTTAAGCCGTAGACTTAATTTTAGTAGAATAGCCATAGTAACATTTTTACAAACTGAACGAACATTCAACAAATTAAATCTAACGCAATACCAAAAACCTATCAGCAGTTTTGGTTAATTTTGGATCATTTTAGAGGCAACACAAAATATTTTTGCGATACTGGGCAGAGACGGACTGGGAACAAATTATTTAAGCTGTTAACAAAGCTGAAAATATTTTTATTATTATTAAATCATTTTATTATTTATAAATTAATATTTAAGTACTGTCCTCCATTGTTTGTCATTATTACCGGAGGGCGGGCCCAGAGTGTTTCATGTACGTCCGTGGTAGTTTTAATTGATATAGAAATAAAGTAGAAATAGAATAGTATCTAGAATAGTAGAGATACTATATAATTAGTATAGAAATAATGTATAATAGAAATTAAAATGTAAATAGTATATTTAGAAATTTAGTATATTTGTAGAAATAGAATAGAAATAGAATAGAAATAGAATAGAAATAGAATAGAAATAGAATAGAAATAGAATAGAAATAGAATAGAAATAGAATAGAAATAGAATAGAAATAGAATAGAAATAGAATAGAAATAGAATAGAAATAGAATAGAAATAGAATAGAAATAGAATAGAAATAGAATAGAAATAGAATAGAAATAGAATAGAAATAGAATAGAAATAGAATAGAAATAGAATAGAAATAGAATAGAAATAGAATAGAAATAGAATAGAAATAGAATAGAAATAGAATAGAAATAGAATAGAAATAGAATAGAAATAGAATAGAAATAGAATAGAAATAGAATAGAAATAGAATAGAAATAGAATAGAAATAGAATAGAAATAGAATAGAAATAGAATAGAAATAGAATAGAAATAGAATAAAATAGAATAGAAATAGAATAGAAAAGAATAGAAATAGAATAGAAATGAAGAATAGAAGAAATAGAATAGAAATAGAATAGAAAAGAATAGAAAAGAAATAGAATAGAAATAGAATAGAAATAGAATAGAAATAGAATAGAAATAGAATAAAAAGATAGAAAAATAGAAATAGAAAGAGATAGAAATAGAATAGAAATGAATAGAAAGAATAGAAATAGAATAGAAATAGAATATAGAATAAATAGAATAGAAATAGAATAGAAATAGAATAGAAATAGAAAGAAATAGAATGAAATAGAATAGAAATAGAATAGAAATAGAATAGAAAAGAATGAAATAGAATAGAAATAGAATGAAACAGAAGAAATAGAATAGAAATAGAATAGAAACAGAATAGAAATAGAATAGAAATAGAATGAAATAGAATAGAAATAGAACAGAAATAGAAAGAAAGAATAGAAAAAAGAATAGAAATAGAATAGAAAGAAGAAAAGAATAGAAATAGAATAGAAAAGAATAGAAATAGAATAGAAATAGAATAGAAATAGAATAGAAATAGAATAGAAATAGAATAGAAATAGAATAGAAATAGAAAGAAATAGAATGAAATAGAATAGAAATAGAATAGAAATAGAATAGAAATAGAATAGAAATAGAATAGAAATAGAATAGAAATAGAATAGAAATAGAATAGAAATAGAATAGAAATAGAATAGAAATAGAATAGAAATAGAATAGAAATAGAATAGAAATAGAATAGAAATAGAATAGAAATAGAGATAGAAATAGAATAGAAATAGAATAGAAATAGAATAGAAATAGAATAGAAATAGAATAGAAATAGAATAGAAATAGAATAGAAATAGAATAGAAATAGAATAGAAATAGAATAGAAATAGAATAGAAATAGAATAGAAATAGAATAGAAATAGAATAGAAATAGAATAGAAATAGAATAGAAATAGAATAGAAATAGAATAGAAATAGAATAAAATACTGCAGCGATTATATCATATTCTCCAGATCCCCGGCTTATTTAAACTTTTGTTTGCTCCCTGAGAATATTTTATTAAAATTATTATTATAAAATTATTAATTATATTAAAATTAAAATAAATAAGGATTGCCAGTGCTTCTCCCCTTTTTCCTTATTCTTAAATTAAATACCCCTAGTGCACCAGTATCACTATCAATAGACAGAACATTAAATATTTAAAAATTATGCAGAAGCCTTATGATACTTTTTTAGGTTTCTTTGTAAATTTGACATAATGCTGAGGGGAGGGGGGGGTTATTTTATATTCCCCAAACCTACAGGTCTCTAACTTTTATTTTATGATGTTGAAAGATTCCCCAACTTACTCAAGATATTTTGTAAATTCTCCTTATCTAAAAATTTTATATTTAAAGAAAAATAGCATAGACAGGGGGTCCGGGGTATACAGTACACCAGAACCGGGAGGTAGATTATCAAAGGTACAAAATTACACAGAAATGTTATGATACTACATTCGTTTTGCACCCCTCAGTATTTTCTTCTACTTTTTATTGTTAACAGATTACTTCGCTTACTTGAGCTAGTTTTGGAGTGCTTCCTAGCTACAACATCTATTTTTGTAGATAAAAGACTAAGCAGATGTTCTAATATCTTTAATTAACTGCTGTTAAAATAAACTACATAGACTGGGGAGTGTGGGGGTGTAGAAAACCTCTCAGTGTAAAAGTATCGTAATGAAGAACATTTTTAAAATATTAAATTATGCAGAAGCTTTCTGATAGCGCATTTGTTTTCGGGTAAATTATGACTAATGCTAGAAGACTCTCCTCAACACCCCCGGTCTCTATTTTTAATTAATGTTAATGACAGATTTTAAAATATTTAAAATTTTCCCTAGCTGAAAATTCTATTTTTGCTAGATGAAAATAAAAAGTAAAATTAATTAAAAATTTCCCCCCTTTTTTTATTTTGGAATACTACTGCTTAGTTGAGAAATTCTATGTTTTAGATTAAAATAAACTAAATAGACTAGGGGGTTTATTCGGACCCCGGATTCGCATTGAGAAAAAGAACATTAAAATGTTTAAATATGACCTAGAAGCGTTAGTTTTCGTGGGAATTATGACTTAGAATACCCCACTGACCCCTCCTCAATGTTTTTAAATTTTATTGTTGGCAGATCAACCGGCTATTTTGGCTATTTTTAAAATATCCCTTAGCTGCAAGTACTATATTTTTAGATAAAAATAAACTGAATAGACTGGGGTCTCCCCCCAGGCAGTACAATAAATAAATTTTATATGAAGTACCCCAGTGCAATAGAATTGGATGACAAAACATTAAAATGTTTAAAAATAACGTAGAGCTTGAGTTTTCGTAGAAATTATGACTAATGCTGTAGGACCCCCCAGACCCCCAGTCGCTATCTTTCTATGTTGCTACATCGATAGTTTTTAGCTTATTTTAACTATTTTTGTGATGCTCCCCAGCTTTTAATTTTATTTTTCAGACCAATGCAAGGTTGCATTGTTTTAAAAATTCTATTGGTCCATTTTATATTAAAAGCTATAATTCTGCATTTTTTTTCTCCCCCTCCCCTGTATCTAAAACTAGACTTTATCAACTTTAGGGCAATTCTCATTTTACTTAGTTCCCAGATTAATATTTTGAATTTTTCGATTCAGTTTCTTCCGTGTTCTTTTTCTTCTTGCTAGAAGACTACAACCCCAGTTTTCATCCCAGATGGTTTTCTCTAACTTTCCTTTTCACTCATACACTTGTTTTTCAAGTTCCTAATATAAAAAAGCTATAAAAATTCAATTTAGAGAGACAAATTAATAACAATAATTACGTGCACGTTTCTCTATGCAAAGGCTAAAGTTAATTGCCGGTTTTAATTATTCAAATTGTATACGACAATTAAAATTCTAATGAATTTTATTGGATAACGGTGAATAACCAATAGTAAAGTAGGTTGATACATGTTGGTTGCTAAGTTGTAAGTGCATTCGCGTTTTTAGCAACTTACGCCAGAGTGGGCTACATGCAAGGAAAGCTCCAAAAGCTTCCACCTCGAACCGGCACCGACCACCTATAGTCAAGTTTCATAATCGACGAATACATAATGAGCAAAATAAAAGGATGTCGTAGTGAGCTTCTGATCCCAGTGCTTTATTTAGATGGTAAAAGATATAAGAGGTATAAGTGAACAGTGGTTGCCTTCATCAGTCAAGTGGCTCGCGCTGTGTGCGGCCTCTTCTTCTCTTCATCTTCTTTTTACCTGTCAGACATATTATGTACCATGTACGAGGTGCAACCGGGTACTCGAGAAAAAATCTTGCAAGCCTCCTCCAATTGCGACGCGCACTCGACCGATCGTTTCGGTTATTTTACGAAATTTTTTACCGACGCGACGGTTCTGTTTACATAAGAAGATCTTTTTGAATTATGTGAGGTGTCTCGTACACACGTAAAATATGTATTACATTTTATTGCTACTAAAAGTCAGGTGCGAAATAAAATCTGAACTCCATTTACTTACTTTACTGCCCAACAAATTACTTTCATAACCGTTTTGGTCTTACGAAATTTATTTTATATAATGAAAAAAAAATGATTTGTTATAGTTGTTTAAAATACTTTGAAAATGGTGTTGGTTTTATATTTTATAGTGACATTTTAAGAACTTGTTTTCAAATAATGAATCACTTAATAAAATATCACGATGTATCTATTTTGCTTTGAAGAGTTATGTATTAGGTTCATTTGGGAGATTTTTTAAACTTCGTGGTCTAACAGGCCAATCAAATTGCCATTAACTTGAAAGTCGTTAAAAGTTTTAAAACAACCGCCTTAATTAATTATAATAAAATAGTCGTGCCATCCCTTCGCCCAGTGGCGTAACTATGAATTGTAGTGCCCAGTGCAAGCCCCCCAATATTTTAACTTTAATGCTACTCAATAGGCTATTGGTCGAAACAGGATAACAACTTGCAGTTAACCAGTTTATTTTCCGTAAGGAAATATCAAACATCCATGCCCTTGAAGAGGCCATGATTACTATCCGTAGATCCAAAAGCTGCACGTAAACGTGAAAACTATCTTATATCCTCCAAAAGTCGAGGAAAACAAAATTAGCTTCTTCCTCTGGAATCTCTTTGCTTCCTTGCTTCAGAAAAAAATAGTTGACGACATTAGCGTAGTGTTAACTGCTAAAAATGATGGCATTTAACACTATGCGTGGTGTGGGTGGTGTCTTTTGAAGATTTTCCCACTTCCAACGTACGCAAAAAAAGGTTTTGGACACTCCTAACGTACGCAAAAAGATAGTTCTGCTCAGGTTCAAAAGTTCAAAACCTACTTAAAACCTCCGTACAGCAGAAAAGCGAGACCTAAACCCCTCCCGGACTCAGGGCGGCCCCTCACCCAGCGCTTCACCATCGAATGCCCAAACGAAGGCCCAAAACGTCACGGCGATAAAATAAAGCTGATAAATATCAATCAAGAACTCCGAACCGCCAAGAGCGGTGACGTCGACGAAGAGGAGTTCACAGTGGGAAAATCAAAGAAACAAACCGTACCTTAAGGAAAAGATTACGCCTAATCAAAGTGATGGATGCCCTAGCGAAAATGCTAAAACGAATCTAAAGGACAATGTAAGCAGGTATCCATTGACCTCGTGGTAGCAAAAGATTACACGGAACTCCCGACAAAATGACATCCAAGTCAGAAAACTTACCTACAGCGATCTTGCCTACTCAAAAATTGAGAAGCAATTTGCTAAAAGAATCATTGCCATCAAGTAAAACCCAACTTAAAAATCAAATAAAAGAAATGAGTTACATCGAATTCCGGTGCCACCAAAGGAGGGAGTTTTCTGGGAGCTGAACCCTACATTGCCAACCAATACGTTGGTTTCTTTTACAATTTTTCTTCTTCCACGCACAACAAAAACAGGATTTTGAATTTTCACTGCAGAAAGCAACCCGAGTGCTTTTTAGTCCCAGCTCGAGAAAATAAACATGAACAAGCAAAATAAAAAGAGGGAGAGAAGTCTGGATGACAACAAAGGAGAACGAGAAAGTAGAATAACAGGCTAAGACGAAAGAACAGGATTAATTTCAAGAGCAAAGAAAACGAGATTGAGAGAGAAGGTAGAAGAAAGCAGAAGGTGAGAAGCAGAGGAATCAGTAGTAAAATCTGAACAGGAAGAAAAGGAAGTTGTACAGAAAATGGGAAAACTACAGGCTCTGAGCCAGAAGATCTCAAGGAAGATGCTGGAGAGAGCAAATGAGTGCTCTTGTGGGAGATGTGAAGAAACTAAACATACAATCAGTAAAAGCAACTCCGTATTTTGACTGGGCATCCGGAGTATTGCCAAATTTTGAAATACTCTCACCTTTGAGAGACCCTTTCCAGATCTCTTTTGAACCACCCTTACCTACAACACATCTGATTAGGGAACGGCAAATATTGGAAGTGGAAACGGAAATCGTGATCAACCGAACAATCCATAAAATTCTTATAAGACAACAAGTCTGCCGATAGTTTTAGCACTGCCATGGAGCAGTTTCTAATCCGTTTGCATTCCCAAATCCGCTAGGAGACTTACATACCGATGGATGAGAAAAATCGCCGCAATGGGAAAATGAAATAAACCCCAAGAATTACATACATATTTAAGATGTTTGCATCAATTGAGGGCTTTTTAAACAGCAGATATGCCTGGTTGCAGAAAAGATCTCCAAACTCTAAACTCCTTCCAAATAACGGAAACCACCCGAACTAAAAAACGAATCCTGGCATTGATGACCAATAATGGAAAGTTAGCTACTAAAAGATATCCGGAACTCCAAACAAAGTAATTCCATTAACAAGTAGCAGAGAAGATGAAAGGAGAGCTACACCCATAACCTGCAAGGCTTGCAGGGCATGGCTGTTTTAAGGAGTATCTTTCCGGTCCAAAAGGCTTTGCAAAAGGAATAATTGGGCTTTATCTTTTGGTCACTTCTTGAAGTTGGGATAGTACCACTTTGATCGGCACCATCAAACTGTGTGAACTGAACTGTGGTATGGGCTTTTGAGCTAAATTTTGGGGAGTATTTTATAACCTCCAAACTTCCCAGTCTTCTATGTTTTCGTTTAATTACTTTCCTTCATTTTTTTCAACTTCCTCTTCCATGGACAAACTGAAATTGAAATGGGCAAGAACCATAAGGCGAGTATTGAGAAAAGACCACGACAAAGCTAAGTTAGTTAGCCAAACTGGCAGGTAGGTGATCGCCAAAACTTTTAGTTTTCCAATTATTTAAGAAACCTTAGTTTTTGACATTTCAAAAAACAAATAAAGTTTATTATTAGACATTTACCGTCACTTCTTTCCTTTTAGTTAAAATTTACATATTTTTTATATGTGTTTATATATATTAATGACATAGACACGCTGATATTTCAGGGAGAGCTTACAAAACATCTGAAATAATCAAATCTTAGCAGTATGAGTGGGGAGTACTTTTGTATCGAAGAGGTAGATCCTGCCAGCTACTATGAGGGTAAATTATTTTTTTAAATTTTTTTCAAACTATTATTATTAAAATTTTAGACTTTAGACCAAAAAGCAAGGCTACGAAACATCGTGATAGATCCAGATACCCAAAAAGCCGCGAACACGATGCCAAATCAACTTCCAGCAAGAAGAGTCAGGACTTAATACTTTACGGTAAGCGAAAATCTATTTTAGTTTTTTTGCCACAGCCAGGATGACTTACTAGGGTACTGTAATTAATTGAGTGGGTTTCCGATGTTTTTCCCATAATTCACAGATCAGTTTTGGTCTGTAGATCACATGAAAATACGGACACGGTCAGTAGGCTTCTTCTTGGGCAGTTCAGTGGGCTAAGGAAAAGAAAATGGGAGGTGGGGAGATAGTTTATCGATCAAAGTAAAAGCACGGTCCAGGCCCAATAAGACGTAAACTCACCTAAACCAAGACCACTTTGTTCTTGGTCTGACTGGAAATGCTACTTGAAAAGCTGCAGAACTCCTGCTGAGGCTTTACACTTTGTGGAAGAATACCTCCTTCTCTGTTTTCCCAACTTTGTTTTAATTCTACTCGCCCAAACGGAAAAAGTTAACAAATTTTCGACAAATATATTTTTTACTATTTTTTTACATCGATTGAAAAATATAATAAATCACATTACTCTTTTTACTTTTGCTTGAACCAGTTTCGCCACAACAGTGTTGATTTTCTCCGAAAATTTTTCAAATGAGTATTGGCCCAAGAAGTTATTTTTGCCATTTGCCCAATAAAACTTTGCAAAGTAGGAGTTGTGGCCATTTTGATGATAACTCGCGAAAATTTACTGGCACTCGGTTCGATTAAAATTCCGGTGAGTCGATGGGTCAAAACGTCTGTTGCAAAGCCGCTGTTGACCGAAATCACCGGCTTTCCCATGCTCATGGCTGCCAAAATGAGTCTTTCGTAGATGTCGTGCTTGGTTGGTTGTATGATGGCAGTGCAGGCCTGCAGTAGAGTCTTCTTGTGGACCGTTGGGAGTTGCTTCAAAATAGTTATATTTGGAGCGTAGGCTTTATCCTTGGTCTTGTTGATCAAATCCTTGTAAAAGAGATTTTGTTCCACCGAAGTTCTGCTGCAGTGTCCAGCGATGGCGAAATGGATTTCTTGGGAGAGAGGCGGATGGAGAATGCAAAATAATTGTTCCAAGGTTTCCAAAACTAATTTGAAGTTTGAACGTTTCTTGTATTCGCAAAAAATCACAAAGAGGATGTAATCTGGCGGCAAATCGGGAATTATCCTTCTGATGTCGATGACGTCTTCCTTCCAATAGCCCGTGTCGCAGCAAGTTGGCAAAACTGTGATCGGAGTCGTAAGTTTCGGGTAGGACCTTTTGAAAATTTCTTCCAAACATTTGGTTCGAACGATAATTCCGTCGGCAAATTTTATGGTTTTCGCAGTTAGCAAGTTGGTGGTAAATCGCATTGTGGAATGGAAGGCTTCGCTGCAGTTAAGTTGAGGAAAATGGTTGATGTAAATGGTTTTGTAGAATCCAAAAAATGATAATATGAAGAGAGCCAGTGTGTCCGTGTCCAGGATTACCAGTTTGGGTCTCGGTTTGGGTGGCAGCAAGACCAAACGAAGTGCCATGGTGAAGGCTCGAAAGCGAGACATGGCTTGGCGAAGAGTGCCAAATACACTGTTGGGTATCCAAGCGCCCGAATGAACCACATTTACTTTCTTTTTGGAAGGCTAAAACCACCAACTCAGTTTTTGGCAAAAATATAGAAAATATTGACTTACACATAGGACTTTCAATGCGTTTTCCTTTTCTACGCTGGAAGTTAAGACGGAAATTTTGTGTCCAAAATTGTTGAGCGCCAACGCAGCATCGATCAAATAAAAATCGTCCAGTTTTTGGCCAAGTCCGGAATGCAAAAATGCCACGTGATGCGCCGCATTTACATTTTGATTTGGAACGTCGCTAATTGCTAATAATTCCTGCGACATATTTTTAATTTGGGACAACTCACTGATATAATTTAGACTTTGAGAAAAGTTCGACGCTTCGTAGTAGATTTGTGTTGTGCAATAATTTTCTTTTTTCTCGACTTAAATGTTGAAATTTTATTTTGACATGTTATGGATTTATAGTGACGTATTGCACAAATGAAAAAAAAACAAAAATTCGAGCATGGCCAGATTGGGAAATTTTTTAAATTTCAATTTGACAGGAAATTTTGAATATGTGCCGGAACAGGCATAATTGCCTATACCATGAAGTGAAGAAGAAGAAGAAGAATTTTGAATATGCAATCAGCGTTCTTCTCTGCCTCTTCATTTCCAGTCTTTATGCTTCTCGATATTGGAGGGGAAGAAGCCTCATCCTAGCTTTTCAATAAAATTTTCTAACACCACATCAGATTTTCCAGATGTCTTAAGGCTAGTTTCTTTTTGCTTAAGTCCAGTTTATCTTCTTTTTTGGGAAAACAGCAGCAATTTTTACCTACTACCATTTTTGGGGAAGAGAACTTAAACTTTCTTTGTGATGAAGCTTCTTCATTGGACGGGGTTGGTGACGATAACCTCAATTTCAGCCTTACTTATTGTTCTTTGCTCACTTCCAATTTTCTTCTGTTTTTTATATTTATTTTTTGGCATCTTCAACGATTGCTCCTTCTTCTTTTTCTATCCGAGCTTGAAGCCGATCATGACAAAGTTTAATTTTAAATAAATTAAAAAACTCTGTTACAGAAATTGAAGAACAACTAAAAGTTGCCGAAAACCGATGCAATACCCTCAAAGGACACATTAATTCCATGAAGAAAATTTATCAAAATACTGGAAAAAATGAAACAGTTCCTAATGTGAAAAAGTTGCATATGACGCATGAGCATAAAAAAATACCAGCCGAGGATACATTTAAAAGAAAATATCTAGGAAGCGGTCAAAATCGCCCCCAAATGCAAAAAGCCGTTCCTGTACGCCTTCTAAAAGGCATTATGCAACTTGTAATAAGAATGTTCTATGGAATGACACGAGAAATGTAATACATTTTCTTTTTAGCTGAAATAGAAGAAAGTTCCGATACCATCCCACACCAATCATCGAGTTCCTCCACTAATCTGCACCACCACAACCAAATTCACCCGCATCTGCGCAAAGCCGATTTTTCGACACCGTTGGTTCGTCAGAACTCGGCCTCCATTGGAACTGACCATAGTGGTGCGGCTACAAGAACAATGAACAGCATTTTAACTGGAATCGCCGACAGTGTAAACAGAATAACGCAAATTCACGGGAACCCTAAAGAACCAATCAAATTGAAGAAGCACGAACCGGAACTGGTGGATCGCTTTACCGAGATTGGTAAGTTTTGGGCAGCCATTAAAATGTACTCTAATGAATTTGCTTTTAGGGCCGTCCTTTCAAACACCGGATCACCTAAGTCCGCGTGCCGAAAAGCGCCTATTGGAACAGAAACGCAAAGTCGATGAAATACTAAAAATCAAAAAGCTACCCATCGAAGTACATCCTATGGATACTTGGAATCCACAAAAAATTTCAGCCACCAGCATGAAATCCAAGACCGCCAAAACTGCTTGGTCGCGTCACACTCGATCAAAAACTCCATGCAAAAAAACAAAAACGCAGTTCTCCTCCGCAAGTGTTAACATCACCAAACCGATTAAATCCACTGCCAAACATGTCGAAAACTCAACCAAGTTACGTCCCATGGGAACCTCCATGGTGGAAGAGTCTCCATCTCTTACCATAAAGCGAAAACGCAAACGTGCATTGAAACGTTTACACCCGAATTCCTCAAAATACGAAACTAGGAAAATAAATCAAAACAACCTTCTCTTGGAACATCCAAACGCTAGCAGCAACTTGATCGAGCTCTACCACAATGTTGCCGCAAAACCAAGCGACTCGGACGAAAGTAATCATTTCGGCCATGCCAAGTCTCATGCAACAAGACAAAAAAGGAGGTGGAGATTTACCAATTACGACTGCACAGATCGTTCCATCCCATGATAACACAGAGATAAGAGCAACTTCGCCAACAACAAAAACCGCCGTCAATAAAATTTTTACTCCGACAAGAGTCTTGACTCCCAATTAACGAGCATGTGTACGTAAAACGAACTCACACCAACGCAACGGATGTCTTGAGCAATATGACTAGGAATTATGAGTTGCCTACCATAGCATCCAAGCTGAAACAAGTGGCTAAAAGTTACTTAAGTACGTTTAATTTTAGAAAGATTCCGTTTTGCGTGGCGAAATCCACCACACCAAGCCACAACATTGGCGTTAACATTCAACAAGTGATGAGCATCATGAAGACCAAGCAGCCCGTCGTTGGACTTTCTCCGACACTGGCCCATAATATCGGATTGGCTGCCGGAAAGTTTCACGAACACCACGACAATCCCTTATCTGCTTTAGTGTCCACTTTAAGTACAAAAATGGCGTACCGCCAGTCCCATTGTCCTTTATCCTTAAAAACCAACGTGAACTATTGCCAACTACAAGAAATGGCAAAAACAATAGAGGAAGAACCTTGTGAAGATCGTCCCGGACTTGCCGGCGATGCTGCCTGCGAAGCGGTGATTGACAACGTAAACGCGAACAAATCCAACGAAGTGGAAGAAACAAAAGTAAGTGGATCTCATCAAGTTTTTTATCGACCAATTGCCTAACTTTTTCAGCAGCAAACGGTTGAACCTCCCGAGTGGACAATTGATCCAGGACACGTTGACCACTGCACCTGTGCGCCCCAAAAAGGTGTCCCGTTTCACGAGGTCCTCAACAGATACCATCTTTCTTCCGAATGTGTAAAAAAAACAAGGTTGATACATTTTGTAGCATCCCAGACTATCGAAGTTAAATCAATTTTTTGCAGCCGTCGCACGTCTTCAAGACATTTCCCCAACAACGTCAAGTTAAATCCACTTACGGAACCACAGCCCAAAAAAATCGTACTAAAAATTGGGTGAATGCGACAAACCCACCTGCTGCCGCCGTGGTACCACCGATTCAATCCAAAAACGAATGCGCAGATCTGCAGGGAAAAGAGAAAAATTTGAAGACGGTGCTTACAAACCTCTACGACGAGTTTAACAATTTAAACAAGTGAGGCGTTTGGCGATTTTGAAGAACGTATAAATATTTCTGCTTTCAGTAAATATGAAGGTCTCTCCAAGGATATCAACAAAAATAACGTGGAAGCTAGCGAATTGACCTTAAAGGAATTGGAAGAAATGGAGAATATGTTGAACAAAAAAGAAGAAGAAATAAATATGGTCATGTCGTTGTATACGGAAGTTTTGGCGCTGAAAGATCAGGTTAGAAAGTTAAGAGAAAAGGCGAGCCAATCGGCCTTTACGGTTAATAGTAACAGCAACCAGCAGGTGAAAGTTTCGGAATATAAGGAGCCAAGCACTGCGGCTCACCTCACTCAACTTTTGCGACAAATTCAAAATTATCAGATTCATTGTAAAAGTAAAGTAAACTGACGTTTTTTTGTAATTCTAAATGTTTTAAATAAATTTTGTAATGCACAAAATTTGGAAGTTTTGTAAAGATCGCTTTTACCAACGTCCGGTGCGTCGTATGGTGTCACCACAATTCGGATGAACTTTTTTTGCTCAGACTTTCTTCCATCTTCACTAATAAGTGATCAGGAAACAAAACCACAAGGTTTACTTTCTTCTTGTTTTTTCTTACTTTTCAGAATTTTGAGCTGCTGTAGAGCAAACCCTCTCTTCATTTTTTTTAGAATTTTATCAGAAAAGTACACCACAGTGTCACCATAATTCAGATAAAATCTTCAGCACTTTTTTTCTTAAATTTTCTTCTATCTTCAGTGATTATTAGTGATTAATAATAGTTTTCTTCCATTTCTTCTTCATCAGCCTGCATTCGTCCACTCCTAGACATAGACCTCTTCCAGTTCCTTCAAACCTCTCTAAAAGATTGGTTTGGCTCTCAATTCTGATAAAATCTTCAGCACTCTTTACTCCAAATTTCTTCCATCTTCACTAAATGACCAGGAAATCAAACCACAGCGTCTACTTTTATTCTATCTTCCTCATTCAGGATTGGATCAGAAGCCACAGTTTCATCATAATTCTGATGAAATCTTCAGTACTTTTTGCCCAACTTTCTTCTATCTTTATTAGTAAGTGATTATTAGTGATTAATAATAGTGATTATGAAGCAAAACCACGGAATTTACTTCCTTCTTTTTTTTTTTTGTTCTGCAATTGAAAAATTCTGGAAAACAAACCACGGTATCTTTCTTCTTATTTTTATTGCAGATTAAGCTTGGTGTAAATCTTCATCTGGCTCAGGTATAATCCTATACATAAGTAGCTTCCCGGCTCTCATATGGTTTTTCTAATAAATCTTTCAAGTTTGTAAATTAATCCTTTTATCAAAGTTTTGCAACAATCCGATGAAGCTTCAGAGCTTTTTAGTCCAAATTTTCTTCATTTTCACTAATTGAACAGAAAACTAAACCCCAGCGACTACTTTTTTTGTCTCTTCCTCTTGCTCAAAATTTAATTAGGAGAGTAAACCACATTCTCATCACAATTCGAAATCTTCACCACAATGAAATCTTTATATATTTTTTGCTCAATTCTTTTTCTCATTTTTTCAGAATTTGATCATAAAGTAAACCATAAATCATAATTCGAAAGAAATCTTTAGCACTTCTTTTCAGACTTTCCCTCATCTTCACTAGTAAGTTAATTATAAAAATCAATAAGTGATTAGGAAGCTAAATCAGGGCGTTTAATTTCTTCTTCTCTCTTTTTCCTTTTTAAAATTAAAAATTCTTATAAATTAATGTTTTTACCACAGTTTAGCCACAATGCCGATGAAATCTTCAGTACTTTTTACTTCAAATTTTCTTCATCTTCACTAAATGAACAGAAAACCAAACCCCAGCGACTACATTTTCTTCTCTCTTCCTCATTCTGCATTTGGTCAGAAGAGGAAATTACACTCTCACTACAATTCAGATGAAATCTTCAGCACTTTTCTCTCAAATTTCTTCTTTTATTTTTAGTTTTTATCTTTTTATTGTTTAGTATGGGATCAGGAAAGTAAACCAGTCTCATCACAATTCCGATGAAATTTTCATCACATTTTTATCTAACTTTCTTCTATCTTCATTAGTAAGTGATCAAAAAATAAAACCACGGCATTTAATTTCTTCTTCTTCTTTTCCTTTTATAATTATAAAATTCTATAAACCAAACTACATTAACTTTCTTCTTATTGGAGTTCAATCTTGGTTCAAATCGTCCTAGTTTTGATCTTCCAAATATAATCTTGTGCATAAGTAACTTTACTGCTCTCATTTTCTTTTTGAATAAACTTGTGTACTTCATAAATTAATGGTTTTAACACAGTTTCACCACAAATATTTTTTCTCTCTTTTTCAGGATTGAATTAGGAAAATAAACCACAGTCTCATCATAATTCTGATAAAATCTTCGGTACTTTTTGCCCAAAATTTCTTCTATTTTTATTATTTAGTGATTATGAATAAATAATAAGTGATTATGCAGCTAAATCACGGCATTTACTTTCTTCTTTTTCTTTTCCGTTCTACAGCTAAAAGTAGGTGTAAACCAAATCGTATCTTCTTTCATTTTATTTTTATTGTAATTCAAACTTAATCCAGATCTTTATATTCTTGATCTTCCAGGTATAATCTTGTGTAAAAGTAAGATCACTGCTCATCCTTATTTTTAATAAATCTTTAAAGTTTGATAAAAATATTTTTATCGCAGTTTCACCACAATTTTAATGACATCTTCAGCACTTTTTACTCCAAATTTCTTCCATCTTCACTAAATGATCAGGAAGCTAATCCCCAACGACTACTTTTTTCCTTTTCCTCTTGCTCAGGATTGATCAAAAAGTAAACCACAGTCTCGCCACAATTCGGATAAAATTTTCAACTCTCTTTTTCCTAAACTTTCTTCCATTTTCAATAATAAATGTTTAGGAAACTAAACCACAGCGAATTATTTTTCTTCTCTTCTACTTTTTTTTAGGATTTGTTCAGAAAAGGAAACCACGGCCTTACCACAATACGTACAAAATCCTCAGTACTTTTGGCTGAAAGTTTCTTCCATCTGCACTAGTAAGTGATTACAACAGTGATTAAAAATGAATAATAAGTGATTAGGAAACAAAACCACAGTGTTGATTTTCTTCTTCTCTTTTTTCAAGAATTGGAAGCTGCTGTACAGCAATGCATATTTTCTCTCTTCTCAGTTTTTGCAGTTAAAATTGGTTCAGATCATAATATTCTTCATCTTTCAGGTATAAACCTGTGTATATGGTACATAAGTAAGATTACTGCTTATCTTCATTTTCTAATAAATCTATAAAGTTCGTAAATTAATTTTTTTACCACAATTTCGCAACAAACTGGATAAAATCTTCAGTATTTTTCACTCTAAATTTCTTTCATCTTCACTAAATGATCAGGAAACCAAACCAGATCGTCAATTTTTTTTCTTGTTTAGAATTTAATCAAGAAAATAAACCACAGTCTCACTACAATTCGAACGAAATCTTCAGCACTATTTTGCTCAAAATTTCTTCCATCTTCACTAAATGACCAGAAAATCAAACCACAGCTACTTTTTCTTATTTTCTTCTTTTCAGGATTTAATCAGAAAAAGTAAACCACAGTCTCACTACAATTCGAACGAAATCTTCAGCACTATTTTGCCCAAAATTTCTTCCATCTTCACTAAATGACCAGAAAATCAAACCACAGCTACTTTTTTTCCCTTTTCTTCTTTTTCAGGATTTGATCAGAAAAGTAAACCATAGTCTCATCACAATTCAGATAAAATCTTCCACACATTTTACTTTAAATTTCTTCCATCTTCACTAAATGACCAGAAAATCAAACCACAACTACTTTTTTTCCCTTTTCTTCTTTTTCAGGATTTCATCAGAAAAGTAAACCACAGTATCGCCACAATTTAGATGAAATCTTCAACAATTTTTGATCAAACCGTTTTCTATCCTCACAAACACGAGATTACAAAATAAAACCACAGCGTTTACTTATTTCTTTCCTTTTTTCATTTTTAGAATTGAAGATACTGAAGAGCAAACAATATTTTTTCTTTTTATTTTCATTACAGTTCAACCTTATTTCAGATTTTCATATTCTTGATCTTCCATGTATTCTGTTTATAAGTGGGATCACTGCTCAACTTACTTTAGAGTTTGTAGATTAATGATTTGACCGCAATTTCACCATAATTCGAATCGCCTGTTTTTTTCTCTTTCTTCTTCAAGATTGGTCAAGATTTGCTTCAGGAAGCAAACTACTGTCTTCTCAGAATTCGGAAGAAATTTTCTGCACTGTTTTGCTCAAGCTTCTTTTCGTCCTCACTAATAAGTGATTAGGGGGAAACAAAACCACAGTGTTTTCTTTCTTCTTCTCTCTTTTGTTTTCCAGATGTTAAAAATGCTGTAAAGCAAACTTCATTTTCTTTTTTCTTATTTTTATTGCACTTCAATCTTGGTTCACATCATCAACATATTCTTTCTTCTACATATTAAGTTAAGTTAGTTTTCGGCGCCTTTGGTTCCAAATTTGTTTCTTCTTCTCTATAAGAGACCATCAGGAAACGAAACCGCCACGTCCTTTTTAATGTTGATTTAAACGTTACGCTTAAATGTATCGCGAAATTAAAAAAAAAACTTTTATGTTTCATTAATCTTTCGACGTTAAGGTTGTAATAATAATTCACGATTTTATAGCTCGAATGCCCGAAGACGCAGTTTACTTAAAAGTCCATTATTGCATGTTCGAGAGATGCAATAAAGCTTTATCCCTTTTGATGCTAAAATTATAAGGATACCGCTACAGAAACATTAAAATTACTCCGTTCTCCTTCTTCTTCTTCTTCTTCCATTTTCGACCTGAATGGTTAAACTAAAATTTGTTAGTCAACAGATTTATTTCGCAGTTTCCATATTTGAATTGCTAATTAAATTATCAGAATAAACAAAGTTAATCTTGAACTGTCGAGATCTGTAAATATGAGTTTTTGTACCGAGGATGACAAAATTTATGGCTAATGAGCAAAGGAAAAATGTGGGTGGTCACATTGTCATTGCACATTATTGTCTGGCATCACTTGCTTGCAATTTTCATAAATTTAATTTAACGTTTCGCCAAGTGTTGAAGTGTGACATTTGGGCAGAAATAATGGCAAAACACTCGCAGCCACAAGAGTATCGATTTCTTTCAATCAGTTTTAATTTGCATGAGTTATACTTGCGCCTAAAGATTGGCGAAGAGGTTATAAGTTATCTGAACTTCCACCTACGTGGAGGAAGGAAGGTGTACCGAGACCCACCGCATCATGAGGGCCATTTTTCCCTTGATGATTGGATTTGCTGGCGGCGTGTTTAGGTGTTAATTATTAGGTTGTTGGCCTCGAAAACGCAGATGTTATTTTCATTGATTTTAGATTAATTACGAGAGCGATAATGTCTTCGCTCATTTACTTAGCAAAAAGTTGTCTTAAGTACGATCCTAATCTAATAAACATTCAGTATGAAAATGCCAATTTTATGTTTTTTTACTTCATTGTCACGCTATTTATTGATTGCCAATATTAAAAATTCAAGCCCCGAGCATTATTATAAATAAAAAGGCCACATTGCAAGTGATTTCATATAAGTAATGTAATAATGTTTTAAAAGGTCAAACCGTTAGCAGTTAATAAGAAGTTGGCATTTTAACTTTGGTGTTGCTAATATTGTCATAATGTAGTGGTAATTTGTTTATAAACAATTTCACTTTACCATAATAATTGAATACGCAACATTTCCTACAAATTTTTATTTCAAAAAGATATCCGTGATGTATGGTTCTTCGCCGCACTTAACATTCTTCTTCTTTTAACTTTTTCTTCTCTTCTACGTTTTGCATAAAATGTTTTGCTTACGTAGTCGGAAGTCATTCGTGAATGACTTGAAATTTTTGAATGAAAGGGTACGCGTAGATAAAGAAGGTCTGAAGAACACCCCATATCAGTATCAGTGGTAAAGTGTAAATTTTCACAATGAAAACTGTATGCAATTGCTTTTGCTTATTTATGACACAATTTTGAGAGCACGGGTTGTTCGTAAACATTTCTGGGTTTTTAAAAGTAAAATTCTTATAACGCTTTGTCCTCTGTTCTTATAACACTCTGTCTTCCTCGTTGGTATTCCATTTTGTTTTCTAGACAGTTTTTCTATTTTGTTTACGTGTCACTTCCAGTCGAGTTGTTCTCTAGAAATGACGGATAGTGATTTTAGATAACAAAAAGTCTAAACCCGGACACAATCCTGAATGATTGTGAAATCACTTCAGGTATTGGTATTATGCATGGTTTTAAAGACAGAGAGGGTTATAAAGTACTCCCCTCCCCCCTACATATGTCGGTATTGTTAAGCAAATTATAGTGATATAATATAGATTCTGTATAATTTGTAACATTTTATTGTCCTAGTTCCTTATTCCAGGTCACTGGGGAGTATTTCGTTCGTGTGTAGAAAGATTTGAGTGAGGCTGGAGAGTATATTTTCTATTATTATAAATTATGCGTCACCATAGCAACGGCCAAGCCGATATGCCAATATCTTCAGTTTACTTAAACTTCTGATAAAAAATAAACTGTATAAACCGGGGTCTGGGGGTGTGGAACACCCTTCAGCGTCAGGTAATGGGATGAAATATTCTCCACCACACACAAATAGTAAGTAACAGATCTTAATGTTTGGATACTGGAGAGTGTTCCACACCCCCCCCCCAGACCCACCGGTCAACGCAGTTTATTTTTGAATTAATTTAAATTTTATCTTTCAAATTTCAATAACAAATCTTAAGCATGGTTTTACAGACCGGTAGGTCTGGGGACACCCTCCAGTGCCAAATATAGATAGAATCCTCCCTTCACACATAAATACAGACTCCCAGGTCTGTAAAGTCATGTTTTTGTATCGGCTTTTGAAATTCGTTATTAAAATTTGTATTGCAAAATTTAGTTTATTTAAATAATAAACTCCATAGACCGGGGGTCTGGGGGGATGCTGAAATACTCCCCAGTCAGAATGAAACTGTAATAGATTATTGTGAACCAATGACCTACGGTATTAAGTAATTAATAAAAAACTCTCTAAAATAATATAAAACACAAGATAATGACCGGGGAGTTATAAAGTACTCCCCACTATATTATAATCATGGTTGCCAAGAAAATATAGCGCATAATAAAGATGTTGTGTCATTTGTAAACATTCTTTTGCTCTAGTTCCTAATTCTAGGTTACTGGGGTATTCCTTTGAAGTGCTGAGAGAAATTACGTTTGAGTGAGTGGGCTTTTATTTTCAATTATTATAAATATTACGTTACCATAACAATGGCAAAGAAGATATTCCGAAATCCTCAATTTACTTAAACTTTACTTAAAATTTACAAAAGCCTAAACTAAAAATCATGGTTTTACAAACCGGGAGGTCTGGGGGGGAGGGGGTGGAACACCCTCCAGTACCTAATTTAAGAACCCCCTCTCATCCGCAACACACAAGTAGTAATAGATCCCGATACTTAGGTACTGGAGAATGTTTCATACCCCAAAACCACCCGGTGTATAAAATGTAGCTGGGGAGTATTTCACACCCCAAACTCCCTCGGTCTAAGCAGTTTAATTTTTAAATAAACTAAATTTTACAATTCAAATTTCAATAACGAATCTCAAAAGCCGAAAATAAAACTCATGGTTTTACAAACCTAAAGTCTGTATTTCTCTGTGACAGGAGGGGACTCCATCCCAATACTTAACACCCGAGACCCCCGGTCTATACAGTTTATTTTTAATAAACTAAATTTTACAATACAAATTTCATTAATGAATCTCAAAAGCCTAAACTAAGAAACATGGTTTTAACAGACCGGGGGTCTGGGGTGTGGAACACCCTCCAGTGCCAAGTATTGAGAACCCCCCTTCTCCGCAACACACTGGCAGTAATTCAACCCGATACTTAAGTACTGGAGAATTTTCGTATCCCCCAACCCCCGGTGTATAAAAGTTGAGCTGGGGAGTATTTCACGCCCCAAATCCCTGAGTCTATGCAGTTTATAATTTAAATAAACTAAATTTTGCAATTCAAATTTCAATAGCGAATCTCAAAAGCCGAAACTAAAAATCATGGTTTTACAGACCGGGGTCTGTATTTGTGTGTAACGGGAGGGGCTCCATCCCAATGTTTGGAACTGGGGGGTGTTCCACACCCCAGACCCCCGGTCTATACAGTTATTTTTTAAGTAAACTAAATTTTACAATTCAAATTTCAATAATGAATCTCAAAAGCCTAAACTAAGAAACATGGTTTTATGACCGGGGGTCTGGGGTGTGGAAAATATTGAACCCCCACCGTTGCAACACACTAGCAGTAATAGATTCCGATACTTAGGTACTGGAGAATGTTTCATACCCCTCAAACCCCCCGGTGTTTAAAAGTTTAGCTGAGGAGCATTTTACACCCCCAAACCCCCTGTCTATGCAGTTTATTATTTAAATAAACTAAATTTTACAATTCAAATTTCAATAACGAATTTCAAAAGCCGAAGCAAAAACATGGCTTTACAGAGCAGGGAGTCTGTATTTGTGTGTGACGGGAATGAGGATTCTATCTCAATGTTTGGCACTGGAGAGTGTTCCACACCCCCAGACCCCCCGGTCTGTAAAATCAGGTTTTGTAGTTTAGACATTTTAGATTCATTATTGAAATTTAAATTGTAAATGTAGTTTAATTAAATGAAACCGCATCGACTGGGGTCTGGGGTGGAACACCTCCAGTGCCAAGTATTAAGATGAAACCCCAGTTATACTTAAACTGTAATAAATAATTGTGAACTAATGGGCTAAGGTATTATGATTAATAGAGAACATTTTTAAAATGATATAAAACGCCAGATAATGACCGGGGAGGGGCAGGCGGATTATGAAGTACCTCCCAGTATATGTCATATGGCTGCCAAGAAAATTAGAGCCGCATAATAAAGATTCTATATAAACATTTCTATTATCTTTGAGTGTGGTCACACTGGTGGTCGTGGTTGAGTGAGTCACCCCCTCTCCGGTCTGTGCATCAAAGTAGAAAATATTGTTTTGATGATCGAAGGGGAGGAAATCTGTTGAGTATCCCTCAGTTACACTCATAGTGTTACATATAGATTAAGTGATTAAGAAAAGCACTTTTTAAAGCTACATAAAGGGGGTCAGGAAAGGGGGGATTATGAAGTACACTCCTTCCAGTATATGTCATTGTTCCTAAGAATTCCTGTGTAATTTGAAAACATTTATTGTCCTGGTTCCCTATGCTGGTGCCCTGAGGTTTTTACATGATTTTCATGATCTCTCTTACCCTGCCTCTATTTTACTGTAACAAAGTGATATTTTTATTACTAATCTTATTGTTTTCCTCACTAAGTTTTCGTTCCGGACTTATTTTTTCTCCCACTAGCTGTTATTCGGTTTCTTAAAAAAGTTAGCGCGGCGTACTGTTTCCCTCCCCTATTACTGACTGTTGTGTCAGTAAAAAACAATTTTGTATTTCCACTTAGTTTCGAATATTTTAAAAACTTCCAACTTGTAATTTTGTTAACAGCATTTTTGCGTTTGGAAACTTAAGTTTTTTCATTTTAAATGAAGCCAATGAAGTAGAGCGCGCCGGGAAATTCTCACAAATATGAAGAAAATTTTGATAAGAACGAAAAAAAAAGTAATGAATAACTTCTGGCTTGGGATCTGGGGGTGGGGTACTTAAAGTTTTTCTGCGGTGTTGGAAAATGAAAGGAAATGTAACCCGGGGGGGGGGGGGGAAACCTGGACAAACAATAGCAATTGCAATATTTCATTAAGTTTAAATATTTTTATTACTTTTTCAATATTTCAAAATCTTCACAGGATTATTACAGGAATATTCTTGCTTCGGAGAGAGGGGGAGGGATTAATGACACTATACAAGAATACCCCCTCTCGCGGTAGTGCAGATTTATTTGGCTATTTGTTTCCTTTCCCGGTTGTTTTGTATAATCAACAGCAATAAAGCTCACGGAATTTATCAACAATAAAAAATGGAAGGCAGAAACTGGGGAAGGTCACATCACTATTCTCACAAAAAATTAAAATTTTGAATGTACTATTTCCCGCTACTGGGATACTGCAGGATATTTTACTTTTTAAAAATTAATTGCAAAAACCGGGGTATTTCCTACCCCCTTCCTCAGAATTTGTTACTGTGTGCAAGAAAATAACTGCGTTAACGTATAACTTCTGAAGAATTTGTAAACATTTATTGTTCGAAATTGTCTGAGGCGCATTCCATAACCCCAGACCCCGGTCTATGCAGTTAATTTTTTTGTCTGATGTGAATTGAAAGTTTAACTCTCTCTGGATTAAAACCCAAATACTAAACGGACACGAAGAGGAGGAAAGTTCTCGGGAATTTACTACACTTCAAGAACTTCTTCAGTTTTTCCATTTACCAGTTCATCGCCCGATGCTCGAGCATTGTACAATAACTTATGGTTCTTAGCCTCTTCAGTTTTCAATTGTTTCGGTACTTTCTGATGAAAGATATGCTATCCTTTCACCCATATTCCATATTTTTATTCTTTTTCTGGTTAGGGGACACTTCTGTCTGTTCCTGTTCCATTGACTAGATAGCTTCTAATAACACTGACCATTTATTGGGTTCGCTGAGAAGTCGACTGCTTGTTCCTACCAGACACCATGCAGTCTTTGATGGACCTCCTCTCGGCAGCAGATTTAATTTGTTTTTTGTTAATGACCATTAGAGTGGGTGGTGCAAAACAACCGAGTAATTTGCCGGGTAAAGAATGCTGAGAATGGTGATTATTTGAAAGCGCTGATTTAAAAGCCGTTAAATGCAAGTGCGTGTTTATCCCAAAGCCATAGTTACTTAGAATAATAGGCACCTGGCGCTGACAAATTACAAGGGCGGCACAATTGTTGCGTCACCAAGAGGCAGACCCCACATTATGTTCACAACTCGATTACTGTTATCATTATTCGACAAACAATAGTGTCACTGCATTACCTAACGTGCTATTTGCAGATAGAACTGTTGCTATTGCAAAAGTAAAAAAAATTACCTCTGCATGACTGAGCGATGATGCTGTTAGCTTTTCGAAATCGTTTGAATAATTTTCTTATTATTAATTTGCCACTGGCTTAATATAATTAAAAGCGATTATCTTAGTCAATCTGACATTTAGGATCAATTACGTTGGCTTCATAAAGTAACAAGCTATAATTATGCCAGTCGTGGCGTTCCGCAAGGACCTGTCCAGGGATATCTTTCTCTCGCGTCTCATCCGGGCGCGAAATGTCTTCGTGGAAAGAGCCCTTTGGTTTTTCTAAAAATCGTCGTATTCCTTTTCATTTTATTAAGTTTTGTTATCTGGAATTGGTCATAGCACGACATGGCATGTGCAATTCATTAAGAAAGCTTTTAACGCTAATGTGAATTGATGGGTTTGCTACGTCTAAGCTACACGCGACCGGCCATGGGTCAGATAAACGAGGGGTTGATGTTAGGGGTAAGGGCAGCTTACCTGAGCGATAAATGATGACACAAAAATCAAACAAAGCGTTTTGGTGGGAAGTGAAATTAAAAATTAAGCTTTTTGTTTTTGCTTAGAGAGTATGCCCTAAAAATATTTAATTAAATTATACGCTTCCCAAATAGATTTATGAGGTTTTTGAACTAAAATTTATAATCATCAAATTTGGATAACCTGTTTCTGCAGGTAATTTAATTTTAACTAGCCGATACGTATTCTGATAATTTGAACATTCGAATTTGTTAGAAAAATAGAGAAATTGACGCTCAATTTAATGTAGCAGCGCGAGAGGTTAACCCGCTTGGCTATCAGCGCGATAAAAATAATTAACTCGGCTCAATTTTTTTTGTCGGACCACACAAATTGTTATTTATCAATTTTAATTTCGCCATAAAAATTATATTAAGTGGGCAGGAATTATCTAACGTTCATTTCGTTCGTTGTAATGCATCATGGGTTAGCTTACGAAGTATGGAAATAATTTCTAAATTACTGTAATTATGGTGAGTAAACGCGGATCGTTTATAATTAATTAGTGCCTTGTAAGACCAGGTTCCCCAGAAACGAAATGTTTGTTTAGCTAACTTTGACGTAATTTATGTAAATATTATCGTCAATTTGATCTGCTTCCTGTTTGCGTTGTTAGATCAAGACCTTTTGCAATGTAAAATAAAGAAGTTCTCGGGGAAGCGTAAAATCGTAAAACGCTCAGCGCTTATTTGCCACGGTAGAGCCACCTAGTGTTCACTAGCTAAACCAGTTTCTACAAACTCTGCCTTAACTTCATTTTACGATTTTCTACAAATCGTAACTCTTATCGGTGCCGGCTCGTGGAAGCACATATTTGATGATTAAATCGAAATCAGCGTTAATCACGAAAAACTTCATCGCTAGATAAGTCAGCCCTCCTCCACCATGATGTTTGGGGATTCGTTAACTCCAGGGTTACCTTTCCCAGTTGGCAGGGCATGAAAGCATCAACTTACACCTTTGAGGTGGTGCATAGAAGACAGTTTTCTAAAAGATATTTAAAAACAATTTTTGTCGTAGTCCAAACCCTTGGGAGATACCCTCTTTAAAGCAATTTTTGAATTTACGTCTTCAAACGACCACAGCACCGTAACGATTAATTTTATGGTATTGATGTATTAATAATTTTCTAAAGATCATTTATTTGTTCACAGACTGGTTTATAACCTCTTATCCTCTAGAATCAACAGATTTCGAGTTATGAATTAAATTAAGAGAAGAAATGTTAAAAATTGCAATTTTATTTTCGTTTTCTTGCGAACCCTGTATCTTTCAAACTAAACTACTTACAAAAGCTAACGGCCCAATTTGGATAGCAAATTTATCGGGCTATAACTTTAGTCTGGTAACATTTTTGAAAACCAACCTATTTTACAAAAATCCCCAAATAATGAGAAAGGTCGGAACAAAATAAATCAAAAATTCAAAAAATTTGTTTTAATAAATTTTCAAAATGGCCACCATCATTTTCAACACACAAACGTGCTTTTTTAAAAGGTGAACAGTTTTTTCATTAATTTCCGCCACAACTACAAATTCGAATTTTTCACAATCTCTTGAATTTAATATATTTTTGTATTTTGGGAATTTCTGTGAAATGGGCAGGATTTCCAAAACTTTTAGTAGACTAAAGTTATATCCCGTTAAATTTTATATCCGAATTATGCCGTTGGTGCTTTGTAAGTAGTTTTGTTTAAAAGATACAGGGTTTGCAACAAAACAAAAAATAAAACTGGGAATTTTAACATTTTTCTCTTAATTTAATTCATAACTCGAAATTCGTTCATCCTAGATAAAAGAGGTTATAAACTAGTTTGTAGATAAGTAAATTTTCTTTAAAATTCACTCATCCATTAATACTATAAAATCAATAATTACGGTGCTATGGCCGTTTTAAGGCAGAAATTATAAAATTCCTTTAAGGGGACCCCCTCCCAAGGGTTTGGACTAGAACAAAAATTTATTTAAAATATCTCTTAGAAATGTGTCTTCTATCACCACCTCAAAGGTTTACCATGATCACGAGAACACCCTGTATACAAATTGGTATAACCGCGAAATCTTGAGTTTTTCTACGATAACTCGAAAAAGACAAAAGATACCAAAAATATTAAAAAACCAAAAATATTCAGCGTGAGAAGAGTAATATTTTCGTATTCTTATACTTTCTTGATATCTTTTACCGTTTACGAGTTATTACAGAAAACTTGAATTAACAATTAAATAGAGATAAACCGCGAAACTCGAATTTTCTACAATAACTCGAAGGCGGCAAAAGATACAAAAAATAATAAAAGATCAAAAATACTCAGCGTGAAACGATTAACATTTTTTATTTGTAAACGTTTTCGATATCTTTGACGATTTTGGAGTTATTAAAAAATCGAATTCGGTGGTTTTATTAGCTTTGTACCCGGTTTTGTCCAGTTTTAATGTTTCTGCCAACCCACTAGCTGCCCTACAACTCTTTAAACTAAGCCCCCTAACGACAATACTTAGACAATGGAAAATCAATAAAAAATTTCTTCGTTTCTAGTTTGTAGAACTAGATTTTAGAGAAAAATCTATAGGTCGCAGGTTGATGTCGCTCTCTTGAACCGAAAGAGGTACTCCTCGAAACACCCATGCCCGATGAAAAGCTTCTTTTTGTTTTAGCGCCGCAATGCGAGGAAGAGGAAATCTTTCACGAGACGCCAAAATCATCTAATTCTGGTTAAAAGTATCTAGACGAGCAAACTTCATCGCTAACCAATTAACCTTCTCTAGGTCAATCTGTTGGCAATCAGTTTTACGAGGTTCCTTATCAGAAGATAAAATTCAAATGATGGTCGTCCGAACAATAAACGCGTTATTCAAGATATAACAGCTTTCAGGTACCTGTCGCTTGCTTCTACTCGAGAACAATGGATTTCTTGTTCAAACACGACTGCTTGAATTATCTTCTGACAAGGAAGGTTGTTAAATGTGTACCAACACGGTGTCCTTCTGAAAGTTGTTGGGTTGGCAATGAAGTTGGTGACAAAGGTTACTTGTGTGGCGAGGCTTTTAGACTTCTCTGACTAAAACCTCTCCTCTCCCTGCCCTTCCACACAGATCTGTCTGTTGATTAATTACAATCATGCGTACCATCCTGGCAAACGCTTATTGTCGTGTCTTTTTCTTCGTCTCCATCCATTGTTGTTGTTGCCGCCTCGAGTCCTTCGGTTCTATGGGATCTGGTCCATCTGAAGACGTATATGCGGGACCGACCTTTTTCTTTTCAAAAATTAAATTTTTTATTGTTTATTTCAAATTTTATTTTATTTTAATTAACTAATTTTAATTATTATTTATTTAAATTTTGTTTTTAAAATTTTCATCAATTTCTGTAAAATAATAAAGATTTCATTCAAAATAACTATTTACGCACGATCGGAATGTGTAGTTCCAGGAACGTAACCCAGATGTATTTCGCGAAATTGTAGTAAACATTCCTGACCTATATAACAAATTTTCATTCAACTTATACCGATCGCTCCCATTGCTGTCATCTTATTGGTGGATAGCTGGAATCCATTTTGCGCGACTGCAGTTGTCAAATATTTTCAAACTGTGAAGTGACGTTTGTAACTTTTAGAGGTTAATTTCACTAAATTCGAATTTATTTAATAAATTAAATCATTTTAGTTAAAATATTATCAAATTATTATATTTGCAGGTTAGATTGCAAGTGGTAAAATAATTAGGGAATTGCCAGACCGAAGCATCAAGTGCATAACTCAATTATTTAATGCCATCACAAAAATGGAAGATTTTTCTATGCAATGGAAAGTGGCAGAAGCAATACTCATACAAAAGTCAGATAAGCCGGCTAACGGTGTAGCTTTCTGCAGACCCATCAGCTTTCTCCCAATTTTTTTTTGAAATCGTTAGAAAAAATGATTCTGAACAGACTTCAACCGACTCTAGAAAATAGGAACCTGGTACCAATTTTTTTCTATACTTCAAAGCGAAGCAAATGCAGTTTCAGGTTTCGAACAGGAAACGGATAGTAAGTAGTATTGGTCAGTGAGCTGAATGACCGAACATTGCAAAATCAAGGTGGATTTTTTACAGTTGTTTGAAAGAAAGTGGGGGTAAATTAGGACTTTAATTTCAATCACTTCATTTTAGGTTAGTACTCAGTGGCGTAATTTTTCTGGAGCCTGGGAATCACCCTCCGCTAGGAACCACTAAGTTGGAAACTTTCTGAAGTATTGTAACAATTTGCACCCCCTCCCACATATCGCTATGTGCCAATTAGTAAAATTAGTCTCAAACGTTGGAGCTTCAAGTTTCTTCTTTGAACCACAATCATCGCAGAGTTATCTGTGAAAACATTTCGGGTTTGGTGAAATAAAACTCCCCGAAGTCCGAATTTTTTGTTGAAATAAGTAACAAACATTTGAGTTTCGATAAGCTTCTATTTTCATCCTTTGAACTTTGGAGGGGGGTAGGAATGGAATTAAAGTTGGGTGTTATCACGCTCTAGTTTGACATAGATTTTACAAAAATCAATTAAATGGGAAGTAAAACAGAAAAATATTCGCTCTTACTACAAAAGTTAAGATTCAAACGATGCTTATTGCAGTTCACACGAAGCTCAAACGTTTGACACAAATTTCTCGTTCAAATTCTTCTAAAGATTTTTGCGAATAACTCCTCGATGGTTGTGATTCAAACGATGGAAACTAATTTTACTAAAAATATTACGATGAGGAGGGGGTAAGCCGGTAAAATATTCCTCAATATTTCTATATTTTAAATTTTCTCTCGCTAAGACTACGAGCAAGATTTATACATGCTCAGTGATCTGTTCTTAGTAGAAAACTTTTATTATTTAGGCTTTATTAATTAGGTATAGAAGTTTTATTATTTAGAAGGGGGAACACTTACTAGTTATGAAATTCTTTTTCTTTACTTCCCGAGAAGATTAAAATATAAAGATAGCTAATATTCTATGGAAGTACTCCCCCTTTTTGGGCTTTTGAGGGGGAAATTATGGCTACGCTCTTCATAGGGATATTATTTAGGGAGGGGGGTAAGAAATAACCAAACCTGCTGAGGTTTCTAACTGCTGACGTTTGGAAGTCGACCTGATGAATTTCAAATGAACGCAGCCAGTAGTAACTGACATTCGGGAAGAATTACAGAACGCTCCCATTGTTGAATATGTAACTGTCAAATGGATTTGAAATGCATTTAATAAATAAATTATTAAAAGAAAAACAATGTGAGGTAACAGTATTGATAAAACTTAATTTGTTGTTGCGTTCGTCCTTAAAAAATAACATTTTTAAAATTTGTTGTGAAGAAATTCTTATATTTTTTTAATTTTTAGAATTTAGAAACCGAATAAATATGAGCAATGGCTATGGTTGGTGGAGGAAGACTATCAGATAAAAAAGAAGGTATTCAAGATTTAGCGTTAATTATCAGGGCAATGCAGAACAGAATAACAACTATGAGATTGGTTTCGAATTTTGAAGACGGTGTAAGGAAGAACGGTTGCGCAAGTACATTTCATTTTTGCTATCTCCAAATTAATAGCTATTTGCTGATTTGCGTAAATTTCAATAAATTTAACAACAACGTAACCTAGCTAAGTTGAGGTTTTGTTTCAGATATCACCATGTTTCACCTTTTTTGAATTTGAACTGAATTATAAATTTTACTTTCGTAATAAATGGAATGGTACATGGGTGCATAGAATTTAGATAGCAGCAATTGGAAAGTTTATCGTTGCAGAACTGATTGAACATGCTGCACTGCATGGTTAAATGACAGGTTCGCTATTTCTAATAATATTTTATTGTTGTTCTAGCAGAAGTCGTTAGGTTCAAAAATTATTATTAATTTCTTTGTAGGAATTTGAAAGTGAAATCACGAAATGAATCATACATTTGCTGTCAAAATTTTGCAGGATCTTGCGAGATACAACACGTTTTAATATTGACTTTACTTTGTTTTATCTAAATGTAGTCCATGGAACTGCTAATTTTGTACAGAATGAAATATGAAACCGCCAAATATTTGAATTGGTGACTTCTGCTAGAACGACAATTTGTGTGGCCGTTTTCTTGTGCTTATAAAGTTGCTGAGCGTAGCTTTCTTTTTCCTTTTTGGGTTGGTGTACACGAATTTCAAATATTTTTTCTACTAAAGAAACACTTAATACGTTAAGAATTATAAATTTAACTATCGTTTCTGTCCTCGTAGACGGTGCAGCCTAGCAAAACAGTTATAATATAAATAACAAATTAAAGAGCATTGAATTCTGCGTCGGATGAGTACTATAACTATAAACGGTCAAGAAACAACGATTTCTTCCAACTTTGTCATAAACTGAGTGCAGAAGTGAGTACTCTAAGAGAAAACTAGTATAGAGTAAAAGTTGTAGAGCATTAAATTCTGCGTCCACTGAGTACGAAATTTTTTAGTTCGGTCAAGTACACCTCTTGAAATTGGCAATCTCCCGATGTCCGGCAAAATGTCACAAGAGGACATAGACCTCCTTGTGCTTATGATAGGGCTTGGCTCCATATTTGACAACATCTTTCAAATTCGACCAAACCGTATTCAAAAACATCCTTTTTATCCCCGTGTTTAGTGAATGTGATATGACCTCTGCTATTTTTGGCCAAGGAAAGATGAAACTGAGCAATATGGTCACCTTTTCGAAAGAAATTAAATAAAACAAAAACTTTGTTTTTTAAAAAGTAAGTATTTATTGACCCCATTTCAATACTTATTTATTTTTATCTGATATGAAAATATCAGATGTAGATAAAAATATCGAACCTAAACCGAAATCAGTTTGCTTATTTCACTTATTTACTAAGTTAACGAGTAAGGCAAGGTTTTAGAATGACGTACCAATTTCAAATTGTTGGAAATGACACTGAGGAAGATCGAATGTTAAACGAGTTGATGCAATCACCGATATGCAAGAACTTTGTTAAAATTGGATCAGACGATTTTATTATGACGACTGGTTTTACCCAAAAAATTGCGGACTTTATTAAAAATTTTGATGTGCGAAATGAAGATATATTTCTTGCAGCCTATCCAAAAACCGGTAATTAGATCGGTGACACGGAACCGGTAACAAATTGATGTATTGTATGTTTAATCTCAAAATAAATTTTAGGTTCTACTTGGCTTCACGAATTGGTTTATTTAATATCCAACAATCTCGATTACAATAAAATACATGAAAATCCTCAATTTACTAGACTGCCATGTATAGAGTATGTATAATTAATATATAATAGTTAATTATTTTCTAAACCCGTCATAAGTTTATATAAGAAAATGTACCTGTTATCGACTGTAAATCAGGTGAATACTTTTTAGAGGAGCCGGAATTGCTGATGCAACTTTAATGAAGGATATTACTTTTTTCGATTTTGATGCTAATGTTCCATTAGATATGTGGTTTTCAAAAGACAACCCAAGAAACTTGAAAACGCATCTATATTATTCTTTGTTACCCGAGCAAATAAGAAATGGAACTAAAACTCCGAAGGCAAGTGATACATTTTAAAGTGCACGATTGAACATAATCACCTATTTTATTTTAGATTATCGTGCCTTTAAGAAATCCCTACGATGTATGTGTTTCATTTTACCATCACAGTCAACTTATGTACCACTACACCGGAACTTTTGATCAATTTTGCCAGTTATTCTTGAGTGGCAGAGGTATTTGATAATATTCTTGTAATTATTATTTATCTCTCTTGATATTTTAAGTTTACTTTGGACACTTTTGGAAACATGTCAAAAGTTATTGGGAGCAAAGGCATCGTTCCAATATTCTTTTTATTAAATATTCGGATATGAAGCGTGATTTTCCAAGCGTTATCAGAAAAGTTGCACAGTTCTTAGAAAAAATATTTCTGATGATGATGTTACCAAATTAGCTGACTACTTAAGTTTTGAGAATATGAAAAAGAATCCCCATATGAACCAAGAAAGTGTTATTGATAATTTTTTTGTTAAGTACAATATTGCTTCCAAAAGAAGTCCGTTTATACGATCCGGCAAAGAAGGTGGTTATAAAACCGCCATGTCGCCTGAGATGGTAAAAAAATTTGATGCTTGGGTGGAGGCCAATACTGTCGGAACTGAAATCGCTTTTTAAAATATTTTACTTGTCGAGCATTAACCAAACGCCATGCTTGTTGTAATATTAATAATATTATTAAATTAATGTGTATTATTAATTATAACTACACATGTAATAATAATTTAAACACAATTGGTTTGTTGTTGATTCTTATTTTCTTATTATCAGTAGATTTAATCGGTGGGCAATAGAGATTTTCTTATCTAATACCTAATAGTGTAAACACTTAATAATATGATACGATAATAATGATACTATTAAAGAAAACTTTTTCTATAGTAGATAGTGCGGTTGTTTGATTGAAAATAATAGAACAAGTGACACTTTAGACATTTAGAATAAAGTAGCATTTTAACAGCAAGTGGAGTTATTATAAATTATAAAAAACCTCTTGAAATGTGAAAACTAGAAAAATTAAAAATAATCATTTAATAATATTAAAAAAATACCACTAGTCTGGGGAACTGCTAAGTTCTGTTAATTTAATTTTCTGTTGTTTGTGTGACGTTTGTTTATAGCACACCACCTCGTACAAAAGGTAAAAAATTTGCCTATTTAATGCAGCGATTTACAAAAATTTGATTGTTAATGTTAGTCGAGTACTTTTGAACAAATTTAAATAAAGAAAATAAGGTGGATTTAAATTTCCAGTTTCTGGAAGGAAGAATTTTTAACGTGACGTGTGTCAAAAGTAGATGAATCAATTTATTTGTTTTTGCGTTTAAATTAAGTTAATTATAATTATTTTTTTAGTTTACCCCATGGATTCGTATAGCAATGCAAAGAATCTGGATAGCAGCAATTGGAAAGTTGACCGATATGCAGAATTGATAGAGCTATGCTGCATTTAATAGGCTAGCTACAGTCAAATAATATTTTATCATTGTTCTAGCGGAAGACACATATTCAAAAATTATTAATTTCTCTGTACGATTTTGAAAGTTGAATCATGCATTTGCTGTCAAAATTTTATTGCTGGCGAGATAAAGTGTACACTGTTCATCAAACCAAGTACCATATAACATTAATAACAGTAACAGAAAGAAATGAGTATTAAATAGCTATCCAATAAGATGGAAAAATTCGTCCATAACAGTTTGCACAGGCATCAACCTTAACACTAAAGTAGAATTACCTCGTCGGATACACAAACCGATTCACTGAATTAAAAAACTCTTAACACGTTTATCGCTCGATACGTCAATAACTAGACAACCGATCTTAGCGACCAATTTTTTTGCATCGTTACTCCAAGGGCCGAGGGTCTCGATAGCGAAAACTGAAAAATTGTAATGATCTTTCACTGTTTGATATTTATCGTGGTTTCGAGTTTTAGCGCCGAGTAGCTGCCGAACTGGCAATTTTGCTCAAAATACTCAAGTGCCCGGGGCCAAAGTATCTACGCACGTCACGTCCCACACTAAAGCTCGTCTGGTTTCTTTCCATCATTACGTGTTCGAGAATATTTGCAGTGGCAAGAGATCGTCTAATAATATCATTTAGAGCAGCCTGCACTTCGGAAACACGATAGGCCGTGACGACTGAACCGATCGACCAAGGTTCCACACACCCAAGTATGATCTTGGCACAAACGGGCTCCAATTCTAAAACCTACGCAAATCCGCAACGAATTTTTATCTAACAATGTGTCAGCCTGAAAAAGTGCACGATCAATGTTCCATAGTTTAAAATAGAGAAGTGCGTCAGTTTTAAGATGGGTAGATCCTATTTTGCCCGAGAACCTGTTGCAGAGGGAAAAGCCGCCGACGGGCACACTATCTGCCAAGCCGTAACCGCTTCTTTCCAGTAAGAAACCTCAAAATCCAATAAGGATGGGCTAAGGATAGAACCAATGAGTATTTCATTACTATGTACAGAAGAAATAAAAGCTGGAAGAACCAACCACCGTCTACCGTTTGCCTAATGCCTAAACCATCGAAATAAATTAGCAAAGAAGATTTCATATTTAATAAAATCTCTAAATGGAATCTCATTGAAAGGTCGATGGAGGACATTACAGAGGAATATTTCCACGTACGCAATAAATAATTTAATTTTGGAATAAAACCACAATGTCTTGAAATAAATTAAATTTTTTTTTTGCATGGGAAAACACCGAAAATTTGAATTGATGACTTCTGCTAAAACAAAGACAATTTCTGTGAATGTTTTCTTTTACTTCTTCTTGACAAATATTTAACATATAGCTCTTTTTAAATATTTACTTTAAAATACCTAATTTTTAATTAAGAACTTTTAAATTTCCAATTGGCTTTAATTATTACTATGCATAGGTGCCAGGTTTCAGAATTCTCAGGCAGGGGGACTGATTTTCTGATACTTCATGTTTGTTAAGATATTTTATGCAATATTAATGTTTGCAAATTCATTATGTAGGAAGCAATTTTAACTTTAATTATCTGGAAAACCGTTATTTTAATAAAATATTAAATAGCAAACAAGACGTAGAGTGAAGTGAAATACTCGGGAAGTATTTCCTCCCCCGTAATAGTCGAATATGGCTTTAATAAATAAAGACAACTTTGTTGTGGTTCCTGCGTATATAAAGGTTTATCAAATCAAGTATATTCTAACATCGACAGAGAATTTTAGAATTTATTATTCTCGATTCTAAACCACTTGAAACCCATTTGTCTGCCAATATTTTATTATAAAATCACTTGAAATGCAGCAATCATTGCAAAGTCATACGTACCCAAAATAACAGAAATATCTTGTAAAACTTGATTTTTCCTCTCTTGGGGGAGGGGCAGTCATATCCCAACTTTATAACTTCTTCTAACATCAGGTCTCCAACCAATGTTCCAACCTGCCTCATCATCCAAGATAAATCATTTGCATCCTCGCATCATGTTAACGTAATGGAAGAGGAAGTTTTTTGGAGCTGTTTTGTCATTTTCAAATGCGTCTGCGGAGGTATGCATATTAATTGACTACATCGCTAATAAATTTTTTTAATAAAATAAAAAATGCCAATAGACATTAAATATAATTGTATTTTAAATTTTTTGTGTGATCCAAGATAAAGACAAAATCAATGTGGATAAAGCAGTAATCCTGAAAAATGTTTCAACTCTGTCCAAAATAATGAAATAACGTAGAATATGAAAAAAAAATGATTGACTGGCAGCCCAAATGATATTACAATTACAAAATGACTAAAGCCTGGTCTAGGCGCAACGATATTGTTGCACATTTAATATCATTGCAGTTCTGGAGCGTCCACATGCTCACATTTTAGATGTATGCGGTATAAATGAGAGTATATTAATCTTATCCTTTTTGTGTGTGTTCAAGTTAACCGCTTCACTGTTAACAAGAAATCTGTACAAGCTTTGCTCATTTCTCAGATTTGTGCAAATCTCTCGTCCACATGCAACGATTTATGTGATTTACGAGATTTGCAACGATATCGTTGTGTCTAGACCAGGTTTAAAGACGAAAGTATAACTTATTTGATAATAAAACTTTAGGGTAGATAATTATTTGAACTCCCCTGGTATTTGTACAATAATTGAATAAATTGTTTGTGTATTAATCACTTGTTAAACAAGTTCATACATGTTTTACATAAAATTAATGATTACTAAGCATTTACAAAATTTTATATTCCATTTGGCAGGAAGTAGATAAAAAATAGATGATAAATTTTTATATAAAAAAATAAATTAAAAAAAGTAAACTTTCATATAAAATTTTAAAATGTATTTATTTAACTTTTTTCGAATTTTAAAGTAGAAATGTATAAAATTGGACTGGAGAATTTATAAATATGTGAAATATATAATACATATCCACAGGTAACCACAGTATTTTTAACGAGGAACGGGAGTCAAAGTTTAAATTCCCGTAAGCAGGAGGCGGAGAAGTACTTGTCTAAATTTAAACTAAATTAAACGCGTACATAATTTTTCAAATATCTAAATAAATAAAAAGTTCCTCCTTCTCGTACAGGAAAAAAAGGTAAAATAGAAATAATTCTTTTATTTTACAAATTTTCAGTATTTTGTTTGGGAAAACGTTAACATTAATTCCTAAATAAAAACAGTAACCCAGTAATTGGCTCCAATCTGCAGATCTTCTTTAGGTATTTTTCCAGAATTTTTCTGACTTCAGGAGACTTCAATGTGGGTATCTGCCTTTGACTCAGAGTACGGAGCCGAAAGCATTTAACAAATGTAAAGTCGCAAATGTAACACTTAAAGCATTATCTGGCTATAGTATGAGTTTGTAAATGATTGTTTAAAGTTTGCTTGAAAGAACATTTAAATTCGCAAATTTTACACACAAAAGTCTTTTCCTGTTTCTCCCACAGATGAGTTCGTAAATGATGAATCAAAGATCCGTACTCGGAAGACTTATAATCACAAGTGTTACAGGTAAACCGCTTTTCTCTGATATGATCTCGTAAATGGCTTTGAAAATTTTTTTTTTCCCAACATTTATAATCGCAAATGTTACACTCAAACTGTGTCTCTCTGGTATGAGTTTGTAAGTGATATTTCAAATATATTTTTCGAGAACATTTATAACCGCAAATGTTACACTCAAACGGTGTCTTTATGGTATGAGTTTGTAAGTGATATGTCAAATTTATCTTTCGAGAACATTTATAACTGCAAATGTTACAATGAAACGGTGTCTTTCCGGTATGAGTTCGTAAGTGATATTTCAAATACATCTTTCGAGAACATTTATAATCGCAACTTTTACACTGGAACGGTTTCTCGACAGTGTGGGTTCGTAAATGATGAATTAGACTAGATTTATGCATTAATTTAAATCCACAAGTATAGCATTCAAACGATTTTTCGCCAGTATGAATTTGCAAATGATTTAGCAAAGTGTACTTATACGAACATTTAAATTCGCAAATTTTACACAAAAACGAATTTTCAAATTTTTCCCACAAATGGTTTCGTAAATGAATTACCAGATTTTTATTGTGAGAAAATTTATCACCACAAATATTACACTGATATGATTTTTCGTTGGTATGAGTTAGTACTAGATGACATTTCAAACTTTCTCTTCGAGAACATTTATATTCGCAAATGCTACACTTAAATGGTTTTTCAACATGAATTTTTGCATGCTCTTTAAGTTGCAATGTATTGGTAAATGTTCCGTCACATACCCGACATTTAAATTGTTCGCATATTTCCTCGCTCTGTTGACATTCGGTGAAGGAAGGCTCTTCTTTGATGTCAATGGAATGATGCAAATCTTCCAACTTAATATCCATTTCTTCTATTTTAACTTCTGTCCTACAATTTTCTGAAAATACCCCTTCGGGATTAATCGAAGTATCATTTTGAATCCCAACGGAATGTTGTAAATCTTCAAGCTTAATATTCATATCTTTGTTGCTACTAGCAATAAGGCTTAGTGAACGATTAATTTATTATTGTGCAGATAAACTGCTAAACAGGCGGCCATTGATATTACTAAGTGTTTGCATTGCCGGCAACGGCAAAATAGAAAAAAATTGTTGTTACCGGCATTGTGGTGGCGCATCGGCTAGCCGCATGTCACCGCCGTAGTGACTACATTCTAAATTTTCCTGAGCGATTGGCACCTTTTCGCTCATTAGTCAGGAGGTTAATTCCACGTCAGAACGCTGAAAACAAAAACATCGAAAACACAAATCCCGAAGTCAAAACAACAAAACATTTTAAAATCGGTGTTTTTGTTTTCGGAATTTTGACTTCGACGTTATTGTTTTCGGAATTTTGACATCAACAATTCCAGGTCTAATTCGCCAATCTTTATTAGCGCTGCGGGTAGGTTGCTTAGCCCGGTGCTTTGTTTTGCTTTATTTTCCTTATTGTAGCCGTAAGCTCCACCTAGGTGAAAAGTATAATCGCCGATGTTATTTATATTGTTATTTAATTTTTAATGTTATTTTATTTTTATTTTGCCGCTCGGCGATTTCCTTTTCTCTGCAGCAATTTTTTTGCCATTCTGAAGGTTTTCTTTGAATAATTGTCCTATCGCTTTTGGGTATGTATGGCGGAAGGAGTTCATAAACCCAAACCCGAAATTTTAATAGATTTCAAACAAAATTTCTTCAGGTAACATTAAAATAAGTCGATTAAGGCGAGGATGAATTTGATATTTACGGCTCTCACAGCGTTCAGTGCTTTCTCCTTTCTGTTTTGACTTAGAGATGTTATAATAAGGGTACCGATGCCAACCCCACTCTCTGCTCTTCCAAATACCTTTCGCACGACACGTTATTTGGAAATTAATCTGTATGGGGGTTCCAGGTCTTTGTTGTTGGTAAAAACCTCGGCTTAAGTGAACAATTTTTTAATTATTCGTTAGTTACTAATTCTCATGTTTTTCAAAACTATGCTGGTTGCTGGTCTCGCAATTTTTATTTATAAAATTGAAAATAAGCTGCTGGGGGGGGTGGGAGGTGTACAATGCCCATCAGTGAACCGTTAGCATTAAATTTTATGTTTAAAAATTATACAGAAGTTTCATGACACTGATTTACACTTTTTTGAGAATTATGCTATACGCTGGGGTACAAGATCCTCTTCCCCCAGACCCCTGGTCGTTGTTGTTTGTAGCTCCCTTAGCTTAAATGAATTCTTTTTGAAATACTCCTCAGGCCGCTAAAACTCGGTAAAATTTACCGTCGTTGCTGGTCTCACAACTTATGTTTAACGAAACTACAATTAACTTGCATAGACCAAGGAGGTCGGGGGGGGGGAGGTGTTAATGCAGTATGGAATATCCTTCAGTATCGCGGGACAGAACATTTAATTTTTACAAATTTTACAGAAGTTTTGTGACATCCCTTTAACTTTCTTCGGAAGAATGCCATCCGCTAGGGGAGGGGGGTTAATCAATACTCCTACTATACTTGTTGATACTTGTTAATACTTGTTGAACTTGTTAATACTTGTTGATAGGTCCCCAATTATTGGAATTATGGATTGTTCTCACTAGTGATTATTGATTTCGGCATTCAGATTTCTTACCCGTCTCCTTTATATTATTCTCTGAATTAAAAGTTAACGTGAGATTTTCATTGGTCCTCCTTTTAAATGAGATATGGTATGATTTTTCGGACCCTTCACTCTCATTTTGAGCTCTTGTAATTAATGGATGACCCCTAACTTGAAAATAATAAAACTAGGCACGCCGAACTGTCCTCGCGCCAAACTGTACTTGTACCAAATAAGGTCTGCACCGAACTGTACTCGCGCCAAACTGGGTCTGCGGTGATCTAAATTTTAAAGCGAATTATGAAAGATGAGGGTCTAATTGACAGATTAAAAAAATAAAATTTGTGGTCGAATCACAGATTTTGAAAAAAATACACTTTTAGGGTGAATCCGACATTTTGCGTGGTTGCGTTTGTCAAAACCGACTTTCCGCAGTCTCCGTTACAAGCCGCGTAGACTAGTACAGCAACTGGTAGCTCTACACTACAGAATACACTAAAAAGTGTATTTTCGGGTTCGGGAATCTCAATTCTAGCCATTGTAATTAGTAATAAATTTAAATATTTAGGTTTTTTGTGTATATTCTTCTCTGTATATAATCAGGTCTGCCCGAATCGTACTGGTACCAAATCGGGTCTGCGCCAAACTGTGCTGGCTCCGAACTGAACGATTCCCTAAGCTTGAAGCTGATGGTATTTTCATTTTGTTGACACTGACCCGATACGGAGTTGGAGTAATAAACATGACCTACATACAATCTTAGATCATACATACCCTATTAACATAGATACCAAGTACAAAAATATATAATATATAGTAGGACTTTTATAACTTGGCACCTACGTCATCTCGCCTAAGCACTGTCATTGGCTACTAACCAAAAGTAGCAGCTGTCATTGGTGCAAAGTTAAAAAAATCTTACTATACGTGTTTTTAATTTGAAGTAAATGTAAATATTGACCCCGATACTGAGGTGCGAATTTTCTCATTTTTTACAAGGTTAAAAAATCACATAGATTTGCTAATTACCTAGTGGCTGAATCACGTCCGACACAATTATTTCAATAGATTGTTCTCGTTATTAGCAATTTACCAATTGTAATTTAGAAAACATCCTGTTTAATGAATAATAAAGTGTTGGTTGATAATGACACCGTAACCTTGGTCCTACTATAAAAATCATTGTTATAAACAAGTACACTTTATTAAATATTAGCTGCTCGTTCCGTATTGTGACTTTGTTTCCTGTTATTCCAAAAATCGTAAGTTAAATAATCTGAGTTATTTTAATACTACTGCCACACGAAGCACAAAAATACCCCCTTTGTGCTTAGCGGTGCAGGGTAGACAATATTAGCTTGAGATATTGAATTTTTTGCTTGTAGGACATGAAACTTTTGTTAGTTTTAACAACCATAGCGTTGGTTTTATTCTATTATGTTGACGCCGTGTGCGAGGACAAAACGCCCCGTGTGAATGTAAAGTCGGCAAAGGCACCTGGACTGGAAAACCTGAAAACTGCAGATATGTTTGTAAAGAGGGGGATGTTTTACTGACTTGCGAACAATCAGAACGTGAATTTGCACGAGAGGGCCCCAAGCACTGATGGATCAACACGTTCGATTGATTAAATATTTTATGTGTTTGTAAAATTTTAACAATTACATGACATAACTATTGAGTTAGCGATTTATTTTTTAATTCCTAATTTTCATGCGAGTACTCGAGGGTTAATTTATTAGAATTGCATCCGAGTTTTCTCATCACGTAATATTGGGATGCAACGATTATTGACAATGTTTTGATGAGCAACAGACTAGCGTAATTCTAGTTAGCAGGGCCACACAAACCGGAGGGGGGGAGTGCGTGGAAAATTTTTCGACAGTCTTTTAACCCACTTTCAATCAAGCAGAACTTTTGTACACTGATTTGCAGGTATAATTTTAGCCCAACAGCTTTAGACTCGACAAACAAAATTGGCATATTACTTATTACTTTTTAGGTCCTCGAGCGGTCGCCAGCCTTGGATTCGTTGTAAGCAAAAGGCCGGGATTGCAATAATAGCGACTACAATTGTCACATAACCGACAGCAACGGAGAATATCTGGAAATATTTAATTCTCTAGGGGCAGATAAAATAACTCCCCCCCCCGCTGGCAGAACATTAAATTTTAATATAATGCAGAAACTTTATAATAATTGCTTTAGTCTGCTTTGGTTTTCATAAAGATATTGCTGAAATAAAAATAAACTGTAGTCCGGGGGGGCGTCACAATCCTTCATTTTATGTTATTAAATCCACATATTTATTTGAGTAAAACCAAAACTTTCCTAAAACTGCATTTTCCATGTCCTAAGACCAAAGATATTCCACCGTTCACAGTGGATCTGCGTGGAGGGTTTTCTTCAATAACTTTTTGAAGAGTGTCCGTTCTTTTCTTCTCGCGAAGTTCCACGCTTGTAGAGTGTCGCCTTTCTTGACACTTCATCTTCTTGAACCTGATCACTAGATTCAATCAATTGTATTGCTTCCAGTGCCACGTTCAGGCTTTCTTAGGCTGCGCTTACAGTGGATCCGTTTTGGACGAATTCTGATTTTTCACTATTATCAATCACTCACATCTATGAGTCTCCGTCAGACTTTCAGTTCGTCACAATTCGTCCGAAAACTGATCCACTGTAGGCGCACCGTAAGGGGGATGAGCACTGATGGTTTATAATGACATTTTTTATTTCTTCAGATGATAAAAGATGTAATCGATGCAGAATTGGAATTGAACAGTAACAACAGATCCTTCGGTTTTCATCTTTTACTTTATGTAAGGGCATGTGCCCTCTTTCTACATACAGGGGTGGTTCTCGTCAGACGTCATTGTCAAATATCTTGAACTGTACAATAAATTATATTCTTCATCATGGGGTTTCCATTTGGGCTGATGTGCCGAGTTACAACCCCACCATTTCAAAGTTCTGTAAGAGTTGCTTGTAGCCACTCAAGGAAACCCTAAACAATGCATATGATCTTGGATAATGGAAGCTTGTCTCGATGAAATCGTACAAGTCAATGGTGAATTTTCCTTCTACTATGTTCATCTGGGGCTTGGCGAGTTTGCTCAGGGGTTAAAATTGTCTATACATCTACTCGGAGGTGACAGAATTGGCCATCCTGCCTCGTTTGACGATTTCCTGCAGACCTTCCACCATGGCTCCATGATAACAGCCTCAACATTAACATTGGAATGTTTTTATTCCGCATGCTCCAGAGTTCTCAGAAAGATGGACCTCTAATAGGATAGACAGCTTATTGATCAGGATATACTAATCCGAACATTCCGGTTTTATTAGTTTTACGGTATTATTGCAATCCCGCGGTTCAAGTCCTGGTCGTGTCGGGTTCGCTGCTGTGATCAAAGGTCCAACATCCATCTTTGGACTGTGGGGAAGGCAACGAGAAACCACCCCATTAATTATATTCCCTAGTAAAATCAGCTTGGCTTTAGCTTAGTTGATCGCCTATGCATTGTAAAGTGTATGGCACTCAAAGAAGAAGACATTCTGTTTGAGTGAAAATCCAGGCCAAAGAGAAGAACTATTCTTCTTCATGTGCCATATCCGGTCTCCCGGACGTTGGCGATTCAACTTGGCTGAAGCCAAGATAAATTTACCAGGAGTATAATTCATGGGGTGGTTTCCGTTGCCTTCCCCATAGTCCACAGATCGATATCGAACTTTGATCGCAGCAGTATATCTAACGCGAACAAGGTTCGAACCACGAGCTTACGCTGTAGTCGACTCGTGTATGCTTCACGCTAAACTGCTGGTCTTGAGAAGAACTATCAACTCCAGGAGAACAACAAGCGCCATAGGATGACTTAACTGGTAGCACGTCAAAATGCCTAAAACAATAACGCCGAAGTCAAAGCGTTGAAAACAAAAACACCGATTTTTCAAAACCAACGTACAGGGTATGAACGAACTCAGGATACAACAATATATCAGCGGCCAACAACCAGCCATAGGATGGAAAAAGTATCGTGAGTGCGACCTGGACGACTATGATTGACATCGCCTACAACTTCGATTGACATCGCCTACAACTTCGATTGACATCGCCTACAACTTCCAACTCCAAAGCATCTAAAAAGTCATAATTTAATAGTTTTTACTTTTTGATGAAAACATTTTTTATTATGTCGCAAACATATTTTACTCTATAAGTAACATCTTGTTTGTACTAGTGATACTTTCGTTGTTTTTACTTTTCGATGTTTTTGTTTTCGTTGTTTTGACATCGGCGTTTTTGTTATCGGCATTTTGATTGCAGTGTTGTTTTTGACGTTTTGACATGTTATCGACTCGGCCACCAGGACCCTGTGGGGTTAAAGGTGAATTCCACAAAAAAACATAAAACTGTAACGATTAAACCGTGTTTTATTAACAACGGTGCTTGACATCCTCACGAATAATAAAATAATTAAACAACTACATAACCATTAAACAAGTGCAAAAATCTAAAAACGTCTTCTCGAGTGTTTGGAACTACTTATCTTCACTTGAACTAATGGACCGGGTTCACCGTTGTCGACTTGGGTATATTCAGTGTGGGACGCTTATTACTCTTTCTTATCTATGGTGGGACCGGTTTCTTTTCACCGCGAACAGCAGCCGTCGTTCCCGTTCATTTGACAGCACGAACACGGGAGATTCGCAAGTCTACTTACCGCGGCAAGATTCAAATTCATTCAAGTATGACAGACTGCTAATAGATGTCGCTAAACTGAGGCAGTTTACTGGCACTGTCGGTAAGAGATTAGGGTTAAAACATGTAACGGACTAATAAAGAAAATGTTTTATTCACAAGAATTACGAAACGACAATTGTAAAGAAATTAAAACAGAAGAAATGGTGGACATGGAAATCAAGCTAGAAGATTTACATCATTCCATCGACGTTAAAGAAGAGCCTTCCATAATTAAAGAATCTCCATTGGACCGAGATTGTAAAACGCAAATGTGCAAACAATTTGAATATGGGGTATGTAACTGAATATTTACCAATAATTCACACCTTAAGGAGCATGCAAAACTTCATATCCGAAGAAACGGTTCGAATGTAAACTTTGCGATTACAAATGTGCTCATAAAGGAAATTTGAAGTATCCTTTACTTACTCACACCGGTGAGAAGCAGTTTGGGTGTACCATTTGTGATTTTAAGTGATCTCAAAAAGAAACCTTGAAAGGTCACATGCGAACTCATATAACCATTTCAGTGTACAATTTGTGCTTTTAAATGCTCCCATAAAAAAAGTCTAAATTATCATTTACAAACACATACTGCAGAGAAACCCTGTGAGTGTAAACTTTGCGATTATAAATGTTCTCTTACTAAAGCATGCCGGCAAGAAACCGTTATGTAAACTTGGCAGTTATAAATCCAGTCGTAATGGACTATTGAAACGTCATTTACAAACTCATGTTGTCAAGAAATAGGAGAGCATAAGTTAGTTTCACATGTCTCTTTCTTTATGAAAGGGCATAGTGACCGCTGCAATTTTTAGAAGGATTCTCTTGGCACCCAAACCTCGGTGGTTTGCCATTGCCTCCCGAGGGAAGACGGTCAGAATATAATTATTATCTCCCCCGGATTCGAACCGGGGTGTGCGGCTTAACGCCAACCAGTTTCACATGCAGTCTAGGTCATTTCAAACAGGAATGTTGACGAGGAAAATGATGGAGAAAGAACTGGAATGGAAAGATATTTCTGAAATTTGTTGTCAGATTATTAATCAATTTTATTATTTTTCTGTGTAAGATTATTTGCAATTTTTTTTTTTAATTAAGATTGTATTAATTCGTCTTTTATTCCGCTCTTAAATATTTTTATATTGTGGTGAAGCGTTAATTAATAAAAGCCCCACGTTGTGAATCTTGGTAATAATAAACTATGCTTGCACGAAGCTGAATAATAACATGCTGATATTTGTATTGATTACTAACTGCTGTTAATTTGAGTAGTTCCTTGTATTGTGAAGCCGTCCTTCCGTTATTTTGATTTCTATGTGCCTCACAAGTGTAAGTCTTTCTGTGACTTTGCCAAAATGAGTGAGGAGAGGCAGAGGGCGATAATATGATAACGGATTATTTTATTCTGCAGATAATTTAACTATTTACAAAATAAAAATTATAATTACTGTACATACGTAGAGCTTACCCTAACAATAAGATTTGTTAACATGTAATGTGATGAAAGGATTCAAATAAGTAAATTACATGGAATGACCATGCAACAGTTCCTCCTTACGGATGTGAGTTGCCACAATATGACGTTTCAAGTGATGTTTGTATGAAAATTTATTATCACAAACTGCACATGTAAAAGGTTTTTCGCCAGTGTGTATTCTCATGTGACCTTGAAGCAGTTGTTTGACACCGGTTTTATATTCACAAACTTGGCATGCGTAGGGTTTCTCACCGTTGTGAGTTATCATAATATGCCGTTTTAGCGTGTATGTATAGGAACATTTAAAGTCACAAACTTCACATACAAACGGCTTTTCGCCGGTGTGTGTTCTCATATGCACTTTCAACGCATGTTTGTATATACTTTTATAATCACAAATTTCACATGCAAGTGGCTTTTCGCCAGTGTGTGTTTTCATATGCACTTTCAACGAATGTTTGAACGAACATCTGTAGTTGCAAATTTCACATGCCAAGGTTTTTTCCCCGGTATGTTTTTTCATATGCCCTTTGAAGTGTTCCTTCACTGCAGTTTTATATTTACAAATTTCACATGCAAACGGTCTCTCGTCGCTGTGAGCTGTTATAATATGCCGTTTCAACATGTATGTATATGAACATTTGTAGTCGCAAACTTCACATGCAAAGGGCTTTTCACCAGTGTGTGTTCTCATATGAGCTCTCATAACATATTTGTATACACATTTATAGTCGCAAACCTCACACGCCAACATATTATCGCCAGTATGGATTCTCATATGCACCTTGAAGTCATGTTTCTTTGCCGTTTTGTATGTACAAACATCACATGCAAACGGTTTCTCGCTACTGTGAGTTGTCAAATGCCATTGCAACTGCTGTTTGTATGAAGTTTTGTACCCACAAACTTCGCACGTAAATGGTTTTTCTCCGGTATGAGTTGCTGTATGCCGTTGCAATTGCTGTTTATATAAAGTTTTATAATCGCACATTTCACATGCAAACGGTTTCGCGCCGGTGTGATTTGCGACATGCCATTGCAACTGCTGTTTATACGAAGTTTTATAATCACAAATTTCACATGAAAACGGCTTTTCGCCGGTGTGCGTTCTCATATGTACTTTCAACAAATATTTGTACAGACATCTGTAATCACAATACTCGCATACAAATCGCTTCTCGCCGCTGTGAGTTGTCATGTGCCGTTGAAACTGCCGTTTATATAAATATTTATGATCACAAAATTCACATGCAAACGGTTTCTCCTCAGTGTGAATTCCCATATTATGCTGCCGGTACGTGACTGTTGTCGGTTGCGATAGGTGCACTGCATATTCTTCCTTTGCTTGAAAATCCAAAAAGCTCTCTTGTTTGATGTCTATCGAATGATGCAAGTCCTCCGAGTTGAATTCTTCATATTGCAGTTCTTCCTGCTTAATTTCATACTTGCACAATTGACTGTTCCCACTTTCTTCTAAATTTTCTTTCTTCTTTTATCGGGCGGTTCTTCCAGTATTTGATCCATTCCAATTTCAGCAACTTGCAAAATTGACAGTAACCCTTTTTTGAGGTTATGATACACATACAGAAAAAACAAAAATAATGTTTCACTGTCAAAAGTCTTGTCGCACAAAACAAACGCAGCACGAATGTCGATGTTATGACAGCAACCGGAAGCAAATCGAGCTGTTTTTACTGCACTAAATTAAAAACCTGAAATAATCATTAAATTCTCGGTGTGTATAGGTGATTTCGCCTCAAAATGCCGAAAACAAAAACATCGAAATAAAAACGTCAAAAACAAAAACGTCGAAAAAAACAGAAAGCAAGGACCGGGTCCGCTCGAAGCAGTTGCCTGGTAACTAAATTATTACCATTCCGGGCCTGGATACAATTCACATGATCATCAAAGTATCGAATTTCAACGTGTAAACCTCTGCATTCCTGTCATATGATCATGTGAACTACTACAAAACTTTTTGTTGATAATTATTATTATAATTCTGTTTAAGATGGCTACAACCTGTAGGTGGTCCGAAGACAAATCACTAAAGTTTATTAACCTTTATGAAAAATATGAGTGCCTGTGGAACTCGAAAAGTGAGAATTACAGAAATAAAGAAGCCAGGGAGACTGCCATTAATAAATTAATAAATGAAATGAAATCGTTAGATATTTACATGACTCCCGATGATGTTAAAATTAGAATTAAAACAATACGCACCACCTATACGTCGGAGTTGCGAAAAGTTATAAAATCTCAAAAGTCCGGTGCTTCGAGTGACGATTTATATGTACCAACCCTAGCATGGTTTAAAACTGCCGATCGATTTTTAAAAGACGTAGTCAGGATTCAACCAGTTTTTGAAAATTTGGTAAGGAAATAAGAATGTTTTATAGTTATTTATGTATCTAGGGCATTATGATGATGTTTATGTTGAGGCAACCAGTTTAAAGGTCGAGGGCCGCTGGCGAGCTTTAAACTGGTTGCGAGCATAAACATCAGTAATGCCCGTGATGCATCAACGTTTTATATTGCACTGCATTCGAATTTGAGTACATTTAAAAAAATTTGAATTTGATTTTGCTAAATTTCCTAGTTTGCGTTGGATTGTATCCATGACGATTTGTTTATTTTATTGTTTATAAAAAATAGTGATAGTTGTATTGAGAATGGACGAAGAAATTCCGAAAATATACTAGAACGAGCCGATAAAGCTAATGAGAACTTGTTACCCAGAAAATCTCGTCTGCAGTATGATAAGGAATATCACAACTTTGAGAAATGGATGCTAAAAATAACACAATTTACGAACGTCAGTGAAACAGTCCTAATGGGCTATTTTCAAGAATTGGTATTTATTTTGTACATTTTTAATAATTTTAACAAGTCTGCGTCCTTTATAGTCGGAGTCATTCAGCCCAAATTCACTATGGTCAAAATTTTCTATGCTACGGTCGACATTGCTAGTCTACACGAAAATTAATATAAAAATTATAGTAGATTAGAAAATTTTGAAGCAACTTTCTAAAGGGTATCTACCAAAAAGTCTAAAATTTTGACACGAGAAGATGTGCTAAAATTTATGAAAGAGGCTCAGAAGACATTTTCTTCTAGAAAAGGTTTTAAGGTAGTAGATTGTGGCATTACTGAAAATAACTATTATGTTAAACACAGGTTATTATGGTGATGGGGATTTTGGTGGCCTAAGAAGGACGAACTCGTGAAGTTAAATGTAGATGACGTAGATGACAGAGGTGCGGTTGTGGTGGTAACAATTCAAGATACAAAAACTGGGGCCCAAAAGTTTTACGATTGTAAAGAAGAAGAGATGAACGCTTTAAGTTTCTTGCGGAAATACACGTCATTGCGGCCGAAAGGAACAAAAGAACGACGCTATTTCTTAGGATATCGTAATGGTAGATGCATTTCCCAAGTGGTTGGCAAAAATACTTTTGGAACTGTACCGTCAAAATTGCACAATATCTTGGTTATGTCGATGCTAAAGCATTCACGGGCCACTGTTTGCGCAGAACATCGGCAACTCTTTTGGTAAATGCAGGTGGGGATATGTTGACTTTAAAGAGGCATGGACAGTGGAAAAGCGATACGGTGGCATCGGGATACATCGAAGAAAGTATGGCTTCGAAGAATAAAATAAGCCGTTTAATTGGTACTGGCAATGGTGAAGCTGGAACTTCCCGAGACACTGGAATGTCCGGCGAAAATGGAATTGTCTCTAAAACTGATGCCTCTAACCTGAACGTTTCTTCAGTTCAACATAGTTTAGATTTAGGAATGTTAAACACAGGTTATTATGGTATGGGGATTGAGTTGTCAAATGCCATTGCAACTGCTGTTTGTAGAAGTTTTGTACCCACAAACTTCGCACGTAAATGGTTTTTCCCCGGTATGAGTTGCGTATGCCGTTGCAATTGCTGTTTATATAAAGTTTTATAATCGCACATTTCACATGCAAACGGTTTCGCGCCGGTGTGATTTGCGACATGCCATTGCAACTGCTGTTTATACGAAGTTTTATAATCACAAATTTCACATGAAAACGGCTTTTCGCCGGTGTGCGTTCTCATATGTACTTTCAACAAATATTTGTACAGACATCTGTAATCACAATATTACATATAAATCGCTTCTCGCCGCTGTGAGTTGTCATGTGCCGTTGAAACTGCCGTTTATATAAATATTTATGATCACAAAATTCACATGCAAACGGTTTCTCCTCAGTGTGAATTCCCATATTATGCTGCCGGTACGTGATCTGTCGGTTGCGATAGGTGCACTGCATATTCTTCTTTGCTTGACAATCCAAAAACTCTCTTGTTTGATGTCTATCGAATGATGCAAGTCCTCCGAGTTGAATTCTTCATATTGCAGTTCTTCCTGCTTAATTTCATACTTGCACAATTGACTGTTCCCACTTTCTTCTAAATTTTCTTTCTTCTTTTATCGGGCGGTTCTTCCAGTATTTGATCCATTCCAATTTCAGCAACTTGCAAAATTGACAGCAACCCTTTTTTGAGGTTATGATACACATACAGAAAAAACAAAAATAATGTTTCACTGTCAAAAGTCTTGTCGCACAAAAAAAACGCAGCACGAATGTCGATGTTATGACAGCAACCGGAAGCAAATCCAGCTGTTTTTACTGCACTAAATTAAAAACCTGAAATAATCATTAAATTATCGGTGTGTATAGGTGATTTCGCCTCAAAATGCCGAAAACAAAAGCATCGAAATAAAAACTCAACAACAAAAGATACTGAAAACAAAAACGTCGAAAAAAACAGAAAGCAAGGACCGGGTCCGCTCGAAGCAGTTGCCTGGTAACTAAATTATTACCATTCCGGGCCTGGATACAATTCACATGATCATCAAAGTATCGAATTTCAACGTGTAAACCTCTGCATTCCTGTCATATGATCATGTGAACTACTACAAAACTTTTTGTTGATAATTATTATTATAATTCTGTTTAAGATGGCTACAACCTGTAGGTGGTCCGAAGACAAATCACTAAAGTTTATTAACCTTTATGAAAAATATGAGTGCCTGTGGAACTCGAAAAGTGAGAATTACAGAAATAAAGAAGCCAGGGAGACTGCCATTAATAAATTAATAAATGAAATGAAATCGTTAGATATTTACATGACTCCCGATGATGTTAAAATTAGAATTAAAACAATACGCACCACCTATACGTCGGAGTTGCGAAAAGTTATAAAATCTCAAAAGTCCGGTGCTTCGAGTGACGATTTATATGTACCAACCCTAGCATGGTTTAAAACTGCCGATCGATTTTTAAAAGACGTAGTCAGGATTCAACCAGTTTTTGAAAATTTGGTAAGGAAATAAGAATGTTCTTAATAATATTTATTACAAAGAATAATTTTTGTTTAACTGCCACGGTACAACTCCTGTTGCACAAAAATATTCAGTACACCTGAAGCATTTTGAGTGTAATTATTGCTACCGTGATGTTCTATCGGCTGTTACGAGCAATTATTTTTTCAGATTTCGCATTCAACAGAGAATGCCAATAATAATAGGGAAACAATTAGTGAAGTATTACAATTTGACGATGTCAATAATTCAACCCCAAGTACCTCGCACGATGAGCTACCTTCATATAGCTTCAGGAAACGACGAAAGCACTATGGCACATCGCTATCAGCAATGGCAAAGCTGCAAAAAATCTGTGATGCTACTAGTGAAGCAATAAGAGAAGATGAGTTTGACATATTCGCAAGACATGTAGCAAGCCAATTACGAAATATTCACATTATTAGAGCTATTGAGGTTCAAAGACAAATTATTGATTTAGTTTCAGAAGCAAGAATCCAAGACATTCGAGAAAAACATCAAGAAGGAACTTCTATTAAAAGTTCTCCCGTGGAAAGTAAAGACTTTACTGTCTCTTACTGAAAAAATACTTCACGTTCTGTTGGTATTTCAATTAACATTGAGGAACAACTACTTTCTACAGGAGACATTGGATATTATTTAGTAATTATTAAAATTTATTTTAAAATAAATAACAAATTGTACATCACAATGAACATAAATTTGAGATGCATGGGGTTTTTGGCTGTATGAATTTTAAATGCGATTTTAAATTGAAAATGTAGCAAACGGTTTCAAATGCTGAATTAAATTTTCTTTTTGTAAAGATTTGTCCCAACGTAATTATTAATACCACGCCATAAAACTTTATAACAAGTCATCAATGGTATAAGTGCAATCACATATTAGATAGAATGCACGGTAAAACCTATTTAACGTGATGGAAGGCTTTAAAGTGAAACTGTTCGATTTCACTCCGAATAGTTTTGGGCCACCTTCCGACGTTTTTGACAGCTCCAGGAGCATTTTCCGAACTACACGTTCCAGTGCGTCGATTTATTTAACAAAACGGGCAATAAAATTTTGAGGATTTTTGAAAAAAACGAAATTTCAGTGTTCTTTTATAGTCAAAAAGATAATTCTACCCCAAAGGGTAGACAGTTATACCTAGCTTTGCAAGAATGGCAGTCTACGAACAGTATCAACTGGGGAATCCATCTATTGGCCTGCGGATCAAAGAAAAATCCCTGATTGATTTCTGCGTGACTAATGCCGCTTTCTTTACTTAGAAATATCTCTTAGAAAATCTATCCATAAAATAAATTAACGAAGTAGCCAATCATATTTCTGATTGTTTTGTTTTGCTGCTCTCTGATCGGTTACTTCGTTAATTTATCTAATAGATAAATCATCTAAGAGATATCTCTAGGTAAAGAAATCTGGCATTAGAGATAAGACTTAGTTACAACTTTCCATCTCAATTTAAAGGAAAACTAAAAATTTTCATTTTGCATCTACATTTTAAATGAACGCAGCCATTAGCGAACGACAGTAGATAAGTATTACAGAACGCTCCCATTGTATGACTAATTTATTGCAAAGTAGGGTTAAGTGTTACGTTTCCTCATCGATCTTTTATTAATAAAAGATCTATTATTTTAAATAAATTGGTAATAGAAAGTGACGCAGGTACCAGTATTGGTGTAACCCTTCGTTCTTTAATATTATCTTACTTGTAAAATTATTTTTAAAAATTTTGTGGAGAAATTCTTATAATTTTTAATTTTCAGTTCCATAACATGAGGGGAAGGCGTGCAGATAGAAAAAGACAATATTTAGGACAAATTATCAAGAGTAATCCAAAATTGGACTACAACGATGAGATTGGTTCGGAATTTTAATGACGGTTTAAAGAACTACGGGTGGATGGAAATGAAAAGGTTTGAGATTTAATTTATTGGTGTTAATAAATTATTAGACATTTATTGATTTACAGGCATTTTAAGTTTACAAAATTTCTTTATCATCCAATGACAAATATTGGAAACCACTAATGTGAGGTGCTGTTTCAAATCGTTTGATGGTGCTATATTGTTATATTTTCAAGTTTACCTTTATAATAAATGGACTGATATAGCAGCGAAGATAGTATGGATAACAGCAATTGGAAAGTTTATCAAGATGCATAATCAAACCGCACTGCATTTGAAATCAACAGGTTAGTGGACATAATATTATACCGTTGTCATAAGTTTAAAAACTGTTAATTTGTAAGAGTTTGAAAGTGTAATGAAACGATGAATCATACATTATTTGCTGTTGTTATTTTGTTAAATCTTGCAAGATACGTATATTTATAATTGACTTTACTTTGTTATATCGAAATTTATTCTAAGGAGTGGCTAATTTATACTGTATGATTTATAGAAGTGAAACCAAGACTTTGAAACTTCTGCTTGGACAATGACAATTTTACGATAGTTTTTTTTATCTTTGAAAATTGAAATTTTCTTTCAAAATTTTTATAAAATTATTAGATTAATTTAGTATTGTAATTTCTCCCTATAGATGGCAATAAAATTGCAAAGGATTCATCAAATTTTACTAGAATACTGGATTAATCGGGTTTTGTACCAATTGTTTAAGTTTGCAAGGATTTTACATGGTAAATATCGATTTTGTTCAAATCTGACTTCTTCAATAGGTAAAGGAGCATTGAATTAGTACTAAACGATGTAATATAACTCATTTTCAGTTCAAAGTGGATTTAACGGCTTTTGCAGGAATGCTCCTCAAATATAAAATATAACTTGAT